>NLAW01001568.1:0-56823 GCA_002370915.1 Metschnikowia lochheadii | reverse complement strand
ACAACAACAACAACAACAACAACAACAACAACAACAACAACAACAACAACAACAACAACAACAACAACAACAACAACAACAACAGCACTCGGACTCATTGAGACGATTGATAAATAGCTAATAATATAAAATTGCACATACTAATTGGTAGATCTACTATAACTAGGGTACTACCCTTGGGATTGTAAACACTGTTGTAATGGTCTCATAGAACCCGATAAGTAATACCAATATATAAATATACTCTCCAAGTTGGTTGTGTTGGACGGTACGACTTCCGCTGAGGACATCAAACAGGTTTCCGTTGCCGCTTCCTTCCTTGTTAAGCAGGTTGGTGCCGAGACCGGCCCAAGAGCTGTTGAGGCTGGTAAGTCTGCTTTCCAAACCTTGAGACAAGCCAGAATCGAAAAGAGGTACAAGGGTATCAGAGAGAAGGAAGCCAAAGAAGGTGCTGAGGCTAAGGCCGACAAGAAGAAGTAAGCTCATGCTCATTTCTCTTGTATGTATTATCATACTTAGTAATATTACTGACCAGGTAATTCATGTAGTCATTATATAGAGATACTATAATCAATGACGCCTATAATAAGATGTATTGTAGATGACTATCAAAATTACATGGTATGCTATGTATCAGTATCAAGAGATATGCTGTAGATGACTATTAAGAGACAATATGCAAGACTATTATACTCATATACTACTATGCTATACTATACTATAATGTATATCAGCATCTAAGCCAGATCTAACGTATAAGCATTGTCTACAAGTAAGTGAGGTGAAGCTTCGATTATTATGTAAGTGCTTATTCGAACAAACCGAAGCCCATGTCGTCGTCAGACCCCTCCTTATCCTCTGCCTCCTTAGCCTCTTCCTCCTTCTCCTCAGCAGCAGCCTCCTCAGCAGCAGCTACAGTACCGCTAGAGTTATTATATACTACTTAATCCTTGAATCTCTATGTAGTAGTACCCACTACTTAATTTACCGGATGTATAGATGTTGAGGATATATATATATATATGAGACTGAGGTCTAGTTGATTGAGACCCGGGAGTGTGTGCTCTTATTTTGGTTGTTGTCATGAAACAATGTACAGAAGGATTGTTGGAAAACTTATGATGGCGTCGAATACAGCGAGACCACATATACAATATCAATATCAATATCACAAACCCTGAAATTAGCAAGGTACTTGAATAATCCCAAAGCCAAACATATGAAGTCAGCGTACATGACGTTGCGATACTTGATATAGAATCCAATGAAAGCCACTAAGTTCGAAAGAACTACAGATGATAAAGATGTCGAAGTATTCGTGGATGCAGACCTTCAACAAACACAGAGACTAGACAATCAAGAACAGCGGGATATCTAATAATGTACATGGGAAGGTTTTCTATCTCGTGACCATCAAAGTTGGAAACAATCATAGCTACATTGACAGCTGAAGCAGAACTATTTGGTTTGTTCAGTGGAAGTCGTGAGACTTTATGGCTAATGATTTATGGCTAATGATTTATGGCTAATGATTTATGGCTAATGATTTATGGCTAATAATTTATGGCTAATAATTTATGGCTAAGACTTTATGGCTAAGACTTTACGGCTAATAATTTATGGCTAAGAAACTAGATGAAAGAGTTGAAAGCTATAGATCAGAAGAACAGAACAATAAAGGTGTGGTGCGACAATGAGGATATTGTTAATCAGATACGTGATCAAGCGTTCAAGAATGGAACGGGACATGTTGATTTGAAATATCACAAGGTGATAGAATATGCACAGAATATAAGTTGATTGATGTGGATCACATCAGAACAAAATGATAACTTGGCGGACCACCTCACTGTTAGATCCACAATAGATAGAACACTACCTATAGATGGAATATGGAGCCTACGATGTCAGATTCTAGTAGTGTCTACTACGAATTTCAATGCTGTGACACGGCATTTGGTCGTTGTGACATCGTTGTGAAAACTCGTGAATCGGAGGCCCTTTTTCGAACATTCCAGAACAATCCTTCCTATTGTTCTATTGCAGTGTTCTTCGGTTCCACTTTCTCTCTTCAAAATCCTAAAAGCATCTCTCAGATTCCTCTTTGAGGAACCATCAACGAATACAAGGTCAGGCAGAAATGTGTCTCTAATCCCCTAATCCCCCAATCCTGTAACACCGAAAAGTAGATTTTGCATTAACGGGCTTGAGCACGAGTCTGGAGTTCTTCTAAACAAACTTGTATATCAGAAGTATACTCCAATACCGTAACATGCCACAGAAAAAAAACCTTATGGATGCTTTGAGAGGGTGGGGACTGGATGGTCTTATATATTTTATATTCCAGTGGCTACGTCGGGTAACCCTTGAGGGATTTCCTGAAACCAAGGTGAAACATGTGTTGAGCGTTCGCATAAACTATCTCATATTCGGGAACTGTTATGACGTTGGCTTCCAATAACTCTTTCAAGTATGGTGTTTCAGTGTTCATCTTAGATCGCGTATATTCTTTCTAAACTAGATAACCGTGATCTTCTTTTCGCAATTAATGCCCTTTCAAACAAGACCGGGATCCCAGATATATATACTTCTCCGTAACATCCATTCCTGCACTCAATCCTGAGCTCATCGCTTTCCAGAGACCCAATCGGAACACTTCCGATTCCCGAGGCCCAATCGGATCGCTTCCGATTCCTGAGGCCCCAATCGGAACCTTTCCGTTTGTTCCGGTTGGCTCTGTTCTCGGGATCCCGTCTCGGGCTCCTTTCTTCATTCGGTTCCGAGGACCGAGCTTGTCCGTTACACACAGGATGCATCCTTCGGGTTCATCCTAGTGCATCGGATGCAACTTCGGGACGTCATACACTGTCAGGCATGCTTAGTAATACACTCATCATACACACTGCTTGGTTTCATCTGCACATTGTATCTGTAGACACATGTGAGGCTGGCTCATCTGCCCAACTCAGTGTTTACCACTTTGTACTGCAGATAGTACTAGTCATCGTGTCCTGCACACAATGATTGTCACGGCTCACAAGTTCAACAATCATCACATAATGACGTCTTCATGAACCAGACACCACTAAGAATGTCAGTGTCCCATCCTATCAAAATCATATAGAATGTAATCAGGATATTCGAGTAGGTCCCAAAATCACTCTAATAAAACACCAAGGCATAATGTAGGGTTATGGTCTGGTGTAGAAACCTGGTGGGGGAAGTAACATAATCAACAACTCATTGGAGAGTTTAAAGATTCAACCCCCTCTTTGATAGTTTAGAGTTGATTTGTCTTTCAAAACTGGAGTAGCGTGAGATTTCTGAATGAGTACTTTGATGGAAGTCTTGGCCAATTCCTTGAGTATCAAATGAGGCCAAAGGAGGCCAAGAGAGGCCAAAAGAGCTTCAAAAAAGTATAGAACGAGTAGTCCAGCAATTGAGACCCAAATAATCCTTATGGATATGTTATTGTGTTATTTCATATTGTAACAACATGGTATGACACCAATAGTATGGGGAGTAGACAGTCCTTAGTTCTATAAGTAGTTAAACATCATCAGAGTGGAACGATAGAAATCACCTTCACCCTCTGAACGACAAAGAATCCACCAAGCCATTGCACCAGCCACTGAACTAGCCACACTAATATAGTGTAATAGATATTTAGTATGGCATAGTAGTAGAGTAGTCACCACAATAGGAATGTTAGTAACTATTGAATCAGAATCTGTACTGGTCTCCCACCTCAACTCTCCAATATGCCTGCATGCTGGACAGCCACTAATATGCTGGACATTCACTTATTAATGTATACCAGACAAGGTAGATTCTTTGACTTGGAGTCACCAAGCCACTGAAATGTGGATTCGTAGAAACACTAGAATCTTCAGTTTGATGGAGTAGTGTGTATACAGCCATTGACTTCCTAGACTTGTCACTATGCCCCAGACTAAACTCAGAGATGTCACTCGTAATAGGGCTCTGAACGTCAACCATGATAGGGTCCAGAAGAAAGACAAAAATAAGGTTCGGAATGTTAACCAAAAGAGGGTTCAGATAACTTTAAAATTGTATTTCGGGAATCGCGGGCCAGCTGGATTACTCCTCCATTGTTCGGGGCGGTCCGAGGTGCATCCTGTTCCATCACCATAACAATGATGTTCGCATAATCGTCGGTATAGAAGATAATTTCCCAAAAAGGTAAATTTAAAGCCGCATCATTGGAATGATCAGAAAATAAGCTTTGGAAAAAGGCAGATTAGCTTATTGGGATGTGAAAGATTAAAAAAAAAGGGCTGATTGGAGCGTTAAATAAGCTTTCACTTTGTTATTCTCAAATAGGAAACTGTTTTCGTTCAACGATGTAACTCGGTAAATAGCGACCTTTCCATATGGGGATATTCCAGCCCAGATGTTCCATTCAAGTATATGAGCTTTTCCGTACACACTAACCAGTTTTTTTTTTTTTTTTTCTGTAGTTCTTGTTATCTTGAAATCATCTAGTTATTCTGATGCACTATACAGGAAAGCGGTATAGATTAAAGTTTGGTAAGAAGATCATGGAACTATTCGAATTAGTCAAAGTCATTAGGATGCCAGTGTACATTCAAAAGTAAACTGAGTGGTGGATAGTAATGTGGGTAGGTATTATTATATGTATGCAGTAATGAACTGGAAAAAAGTAAGTAAAAGTAGTCATTTGTTCGTATCAAGTTAATCAGTCACTCGTTCATGATTCAGTTGCATATTAATATGGTAGTATCAAAATTGTAAGAGTCAGTAAGTAATTGGATGAATAAGGACCAATTCAGAAGAAAGCTTGTAAGAATATAGTAGGATAATAGGACCAACTAAAGTTTGACTTTGTACGTTTGTTGGTAGGAAGCAGGTAAACAGTAAGAAACTTATTAAAGTGACATAGAAGTACCAATATTGTCTAAATTAACTAAGTGGTAAGTTAGTAGTGGGTAATAAGTTAGTAAATAGTTAGCGAGAAGCTATTAAGAAGCTAGCAAAAAGTTCGTACCTAGTTAATCTTCAAGTCAGTATGAATTAGTACCAATTCAGCGCCAGCATAGTACCAACTCAGTGCAAAGTAAAACGTGCTTGCACTAAAAGATGTAAAAGATAACACCAAATTAGTATCAGCTGATGTTGAATTAATACCAGGATAATGCTGAGCTATTTGGAAACTAGCCACAGGTTAGTAACATGTTAGTATTAATATAATGCCAAAATACAAAGGAACCAGGAAAACGAGGAAGTTAGGAAATATTAGGCATTAATTCGGGATCAATTCAAAGGGTGCTCATAACATATAGCAGTGGCAAAACAGGTAGTACCACACTAAGCCCGAGGTTTTTCGAGATCAGCTAGATACTATTATCAAATCATTAAGAAAGTGAATAGTAGGAAGTTAGTAACAGCTAGCACATAAGCATTGATAGATCCACTAAAGGTACAGCTCAACCTATTAAGATCTATAGAGGCGACTCTGTTTAATCGTTCAATAGCCATTCCATTGTGTCACTCTTCTACCCTCATTGCACGAGGTACCGGCCATGGTTGCACGAGGTACCAGGGTGGAAGATTGAGTGTCTTCTCACAAGCACCTAGACACAACCCCTTAACTGGGAGACCCCATTCCAAAGTTCAGTTGTCCAATGCCTTCTTCTAGAGAATCATCGGTGAATCAACATGATAAACAGAGTACCTGACCTGAAATAATAAGAAGAATCTAATAAGCGCCAGCTCAGTACCGTTTTGGGGAAAGATTAGTAGTCAGGAAGCAATGATAATCAATAATGTATTGAATAGATTCAACATTTCGAAGCTAGAGAATCTAGCGTAGTTGGAGGAAATATTGATTTTATTAAAGGGTAGTCATATTTTGGTGAATTAGTGTGTTTAAAAAGGAGGGGGATGGGGAGGTTTTTATATTCGCAGCTCGCGCTCACCGTTGAACTTGAGGGACTTCGTACTTGCTTGAGTCACGTCCGTTGGCACGTGATACAGTGAGACAAGTTCATAGTCGTACGGTGGGGAATGCAAGGGTTGGATAACACTTGGTGCATGTGCAGCTGAGCACATTTCTAACACTGTTCGGGAAAGGGGTCTAAGACAGCCCTGCGACAGGGATGGATGAACCCCGCATCTCGGATACATAAGATGGGCGAAACCCGTTCTAGTGAGGGCATTGATAAAGAGTTCAATCACAAGAACCCTAGTTTAGTTATCATAGGAATATAACAATGAGTACAACAACCTCCCTGCCTTACTTAAAGAAGTTGTTAGACAACAGACGGACTCGCATTCCGGTATACGTGAGCGTAAAGGATAACGCTCGACATGTTGGAAAATAGCACCGAATAAGCGCGTGCACGGCGCTCTGGCTCTGGGCTTGCAGGGCTCGCCGCTACTAGTTTCTCTACCTTGGTTGTCCTGACAACCAAANTACTAGTTTCTCTACCTTGGTTGTCCTGACAACCAAGGGTCAGTGAAGGCCGACTCCCACTTATATAATGAGGCCTTCGCTACCCCAATTACTAAGTTAACTAATTGAATATCTCTGACTAGGGAGCCATACCAAGACGCCTCCTAGATCCAGACCCACCAGACCTCCTCGTACTGACTCTGAGACTCCTCCTATGTCTGAAGTAAACACTTCCCCTAAAGTGTTTACTTACCTTGATGAGGCAATGAGACCCTTGACCTATAAACAGAAGGGATCTCTGGACATTACACCATGGTTACTCTACGGGCCACCTGATTCCCCAGCATACATAGCTGAGCTGGAGTTAAAGAATCTACACGACACTCACCTGCATGGAACGTGGCTGCAAATAAACAGGGCGGGGTGAGAAAATGGAGTCCTCTATAAGAAGCCACCCCCATCCCCCCGTCACGTTTTTTTACTGCAGTATTTTTTACCCACTCTTTTTTTACAACACTTTTGTCAGAGCACCAAATTTTACTTCACCCTGTTTTACTCTACTCCTTTAACTCCCTCTCCTCGAGAATCTTATGTTAGCAAAAAGACACAAGTTTACATAGTTTTTGTTCCGGGATAGAGATTGGGATACATTTTTTGAGATTAGCTACTAAAATATCCTTACTGAATTCATAGAAGTTCATTGAGAGTCTTTTTCCGTTTTTCAAACGATCTGATTTTTGACGTTGTTGAAGAATATGCTAGAGTGGATTCGAAGTGCCGTCATATCTTGCAAAGGACCATACAATCTTGTTACAACTTGTTTTTTTGGAAGTGTCAGACTCTCGAAACATAAGCTACAGAATATACCATTGGTCCCTGCTAGATGCACACCTATTGTTTTCCAAGGATTTTGGCACCAATCTCTCCTCGGCTCCAGGCATTGCTTCTTTTGATATACTAAAAATAGGTGCAACACAATGTTATACTATATACCCTTGTTTGGACATTGACAATAATGACACATTCATTTCCATACTTGACCCAAACTTCAGCAAAAAACCGCAATGCACCAGAAAAAGCTCCAATGGGCTGGGCATGCCGCAACTCAGATCCAGTCATCCAGACCTAGGAGTAGAGTTCTCATGGCAATAAGAGACCCATCTGCTTAGACTTTGAAGCAAGCACTACGGGATAAACAATCGTCGTGTGAGGCAGAAGGTAGAGCTCCACCTCGAAACAAAGCGTTGTATTTTTGCCACGCGGTCCTCGAGTAATCCCACGTATTGTGTAACTTCTCAAAGGACATGAATAATATGGGCCGTCAAGCACTCTCCCTTTTGTATCCCGTTGCACATCCATGGGAGTAACCTCGGGACCATGCACCAATATACCGTCGTAAAACCCTACACCATGGTAACTCAAGTCCTCAATGTTAACAAGCTTTCCGTCTTTAATGCCAGCGCGTATTGGTATCGCAAACGGGTCTCCATAAATCAACATGCTCTGATTTTTAAAATCTTGACCAAGAGAAACTCCGAAGAGCGGTACATGTCTGTTTTCGAATTTTACCGTTAACGCATATCTGGAGATTGACCTGCCCACGCTGGGGCAGCAACAAATGCAGAGAGGATAAATTGAGTTATTTTCATGATGTGATACGCTTAAAGTGAAACGGCTGTGGTACTTAAAAAGATGGGGCACAGTCTTTTTCTATATAAGACCAAGACATGTGAAGGAGGCCACGCATTCGTATCGGAACAATAGATATCCGTGACCATGTCGTGACCACGAATACACCCTGTGCAAGTGAGATCTTTGTTTGCAGAAAGTTTAACCCCATCCATGTATTCTGCGCCTTTTTTCTGACAATGAGTCACTGAAGTTGTGGATCATGTTGATGAGTTATGATAGATGAATGAGCCATAATAGATGAATGAGTCATGATAGATGAATGAGTCATGATAGATGAATGACCAGAGTGAGAAGTGATTCGTTCACTTTATTTCCATTCTGATCAAATTTTCATACTTTTTGACTATTTTCATCATTTGCATGTGCTTCATATTATGATGACTATATTCTTGTGGCTAATTGGACCACACCCTTTGGTTGGAATTGCCCTTTAAGTTGAAAATCACTTTTCTGAGTGATACTAAAAATGAACAGCAGAGTTTCACATGCATATTCCCTCAAATGGTTGGTGATGCACGGCACTTGAAACAAATACTTGTTGCGAACGTGCAGTGAGTTTTGAATGGTCTCAAAATTTGATAAGCACGCACGACGAACTAATTTTCTCTGCTTCTGGAAGGAAAAAGGCATATGCTTAATTTTCGAAGAAATAACCAACCCCCGTGTCTGGAGAAATGTGCAGAATACAGCGTGATGAGTGTTATGAATGACTCATTAATTTAACTGAGTCAAAGGGCCCGAAAGCATCCTCCATTTAAGGGTTGCTGAGGGACTGATCCAAGAAAAAGCAGCTAGCTTGGTATTCGGGTCCCCAAAAACCCAAAACCCCAAAACATCAAAAATGCAAAACTCAAAAACCAAAAAACTCAAAAATGCAAAACTCAAAAACAAATGAACTCATATTATCAGACTCTTCTAAACCTTACTAGGGAGTCTATACAGATTATGACCCATAATGAGATTTGGTTATGCTAACGCAGTGATGGAAACAAGGAAGTGAGTGAAAAAAGGTACATCATGATGAATTAGGGTGACTCCATACTCATTCCGGTTGCATCTGGAGGAACAGATGATTAAATTTATAAGATGTCCCATGTCACGCATTGTCTTCGGAACACCAAGTCAGATACTTTCCCACCTGACAGAAAGATGACTACCAAATTGATATACTCAGAATCAGACAAGATGTTTCATATTATTGATCCCTCATTTCCCTCATGTTAATCGTTCCAAGCAAGACAACCACAAATTTTCTTTCCATGTGGTCAGGCGAAATCTATATTTCTGCCTTGATACAATGTCTAGATTTCTCGGCTGGGGGGACTGTGGTTATTATTTCGGCAAGACATCGTCTATGCAAATATCTAAGGTTAACAGGATGGGACTGAGGAAAGCATTTTCATGAAAAAAACACGGTCAAATACGCAACCATTCTCCGAGAATACCAAATATGCCAAAGACAAGGACTCCTTCCAATGTTCTGGATTGGGAACTATGATCAAGTTATTTGTTTTTGAAGGTTTTAAAAGTTTCCAAAAATCATGGCAAATTGTACTCTTTGATTAACTGTACTTTTGGCTGGGGCTGCATTTGTGCTGACATCATTCATTGTGTTCTTGTATGGATTGTTGGGAAAGAGTGCTTTGGTTGGTGGTACTGTCATTTTTAGCTTAGACTTGATTCCAGCAAGCTACAATCTTTCAGTTTGGCCTTCAACAGCTTTAAAGAGCAAGATGGAGATCATTGATAAGGGATACTGAAGTTCGATGTGGGTATTAGTCATCAAGCGTTTTGTTTGGCTCAAGAATGTTTCTTGACTTTTGGAAAACAACCCATGAGTGTGTGCCGAAAATACTGGACACGAGGGCCATAATTCATTCCATCATTCGTTTCATGAAGTTATTCTGATCTTTACTTCTTGGTGAAATTTTGGCTTAATCGATATTTTGCTTGAGGTAACTATGTTATCGACAAGACACGGCAGTTCCACGATAGAAAAGATTCCTTACCTTTGGATGATGCAAGAGATCAAAGACTATGGAAGACGTCTACTCACAATACCAACACCAAACCTGAACCTAAAGGGTATACAGATATCAGTCTTGATCATCTCATGAAGGCAGCAATATGGATTCGAAGAGATATCAGAGGGACATGCATACATACATGTCAAGAAAAAAAGTCTTTCTTGGTGCTACTCTCACTTTATGTGGAAGTTGTTTTTGGCTATGGGTCACAGCAGCTCAAAAATGTGTCAAGAACAACGAAATTATTGAGCATCAGCTTTCACATGAAGAATTAGAGAGGAGCCCCGACATTTCCAGACATAAACATTGTGGTGGAAAATGGGTACATCCAATCACATTCCGGAGGTTATATGGAAGGTCTATTGCCGAATCATGGATTTCACAGGTGTCCACATCAAATGTTGTGCCAGCTGAATCGAATGACGTGGATACCGTTCAATATGTCATTTTGAGGCTCCTTCAATCAAAAAGTTAACTGTGACAATCCCCGATCAAATGTCCGAGATTTGTGACTTAGGTTGATTTTCCAATACAACCAAATATAGAAAGGGGTCGAAGGAGCTTAGATTTGCAACGCAAAGAGCTCTTGAACTTGGGATTCCATTGAGCTGGAAGCTGATCAGAATACTTAGGAGATAGTGCTTTTTTGTCGTCGAAATATCTCCCCATTCTCAAGCCTTGGAAGCTTGGGCATATGTCAAAAAAACATGCTGAAGCTCCAGGTTGCATAATGAGTTCAGCACCAAAGATTAGACTTGGACGGGAACCCTAGCTGGCAGTCCAAGGCTCAAACAAAACTCTGTGAGCCTGAAACCAAGTCATTTCTGAGGGCTTCTGGAATTTGACAGACAGACAGTCTGACAAAAAGGTCATGAGAATCAAGATTCATATGAACACCGACTTCGAAAGATTCAAGAACAAGGAGTTCAGGGAGTTTTATCTGCTCTTATGTGGACCAAAACCATGCGACATTTAGTTACAGAAACTAGTCAGAGTGGTCAAAAAGCTGGCAGATCGTTCTCAATGGTTCGGGGTTCATTTTCCCATGGCTTTTGCTTTTGGCACTAACGTTTCCATTTTCTAAGAGAAATATTCCGGTATTTAAGCATGTTCTGCCGGTACTGAAAATTTGGAGCAGAAGAAAAAGAGGACCTACCCATTGACAGAGAGACAAAGAGGTCTGCAGACTAGACTTATTCTTCAGCTCAGAGTTCAGAGTTTCATTGGTCCAAAGCCAAAAACAACTTTAGGAAATGCAACGCTTGAACAGTGTTATTTCCCATGGCTGCTCGTATGGTCTTTCATCTCCACCCAGATTTTCTCAAGGCTATATCCATTGTTTCTCGAGCCTGGGGTGACGATGTTGCTACCCACGTGAGTCAGTTGATGAATTGGCACTTTATGCTTGAACTGGATCTATATCTCCAGGCCAAGAATGAGATGGCGATCCCATTCCCAATCCAAAAAGTCCAAAAAGTCCAAAAGGTCCAAAAGGTCCAAGACGAAACCACGTGCTTCTGGAGAACACCTTGGGGGCTAGATCGTGAAGAAAGACGCGTTCAAAAAGTCAATCAGTCACAGGAATCAAGACCTGGCTCTCTTTTTAAGGTGACAGAGACCTTCTAATGGTTTCCAATGAAGAGATGATGGGCGGAAGATATGGAACCCCCTATATTCACTTATTTTCCAGAAGTGATATTTTTTTTTTTTTGTCTATTGTTTTCTTCTGGTCCTGCCTGCTGTTTTTTATTGTCCGCCTGATGAATTTTGGCCTGCTTTCTTTTCTTTGTGTTTCTTTTCCCTTTGTTCTTTTTGACACATTATGTTGGGGAGTATTATGGTGGACTTTAAACACCAGACTAACCAATGACTCACTATCTCAAACAACATACCATGACTCATTGCTAGGTCTAGTCATGGCCCACAGAGACATGAGGAATTAAAGATGGTGGTTTTGAAAAAAAGAAACAAAAAAAAAGACTATACTCCCCAACATAGCATTCTATCCAAGGGTATAACCGAACACCGAACGTCGGAGCATGTTAGAGTGTGGACGAAATAGTGGGCCCTACCTGCATATACGGGACTCCATTCCTCGGCCTAAATATTTAACATGCAGGGCGGGTCGTGTCCGTTTAGACTGATAGCTGAGCCTGCATACACGGTCTCGGCTGGCGGAGATCGTTTTGATAACAACACCGCACCAAGAAAAGGTCTGGCTTGGCATGTTCGGGCATATAACCTCCTGGCCCGACATTCTGGCTCCAAAGCTTGTTTGGAGAGAGTGAGACCCTGTGTTTAAGTTACCCTGAATTTCCCAGTGTGTGAGTGTGTGTGTGTGTTTGGGTTACAAGAGTGTTTAATCCAAGTTTGATGTGGGTTTCAGAACGGGTGTTTCACCTATATTCCAAAACCCTGACCTCCCAAAGGTCCCACCCACCGTTCCATTTTCATCACCGGGTTCTACTCCCCATGTCGACCCAGACTCTGGCTTCAGCCGTACACGCACCAAGCACGCGACTTGTTCTCCACACTCGGAGATGTTCTGAAACGCGACATAGCGACATTGTGGGCCAATTCCGTCATCAAACCATACTGTTTTCCCAAAGACCAAAGACAAAAACAAACTAGAGAAAAAAAAAAAAGTCAAAAAAAAAGACCGTATGATTTCACCTTTTTTGGGGAACCCCACTTGGTCCTTCCCGTTTTTTTTTTTTTTTTTGGGCTTTTCGAGGGAGAGAGGTCAAAATTCGCATAAACCTTCGCGTCCTGTATCCAGTGTTGTGGCTGCAGCCGTCACGCACCGCAGCCGATATCTGCGGCCCTCGTGTCGTCTGCATGTCGCGATGGAGTTATCGGCCTATTTATATATAACGCAGCACCCCCCTGGCCGCAAATATCCATGTATATATAATAACGCACCCGCCCCCTTTCCCCCGTTCTATTTTCTATTGGCATTTTCTATTGGCATTTTCCTTTTAGTCTTTGTTTTTTTAGCATTTGTGTTTTAGCATTTATTTGTTTTTAACATTTCTATTAGCAAAAAAAAACATCAAAAAAATACCGTATACGTTCTGAGCCAAAGTTTTTTTTTTTTATTTCTTTTTGGCATATATTCTACCCTTTTAATAATTTGACCATGGAAAAAGTGCAAATGTCTGGTGCTACTACCAAGTTGGCTCAACAAGAAATCATTCCTCACAAAACGGATATCGGAGCGTTGGCTAACCGTATAAATAGTGAGACGCGCGCTCTCCACAACAAAATCGATAAATTGGTCACGTTGAAGTTTGCGCTTGCCTTGAGAGATTATAAGATCTACCGTCAAGGATTACAAAGTTTCTACCACGTGTTTGCTACGGTGGAGGAACTTTTGTATAAGGAACTCGAGGATGAAAGCAGACCATGGCATGAGATCTTACTGAAGATCTGGAAACCAGAAATGGCCCGGACCAGTCGAGCTCAACAAGATTTGTTATTCTACTATGATGACGATAAGAATAAGTTCATGTCACCCATGATGCCTGCGCAAATCGAGTTTGTGGAACACATTCGCCAACAGGTGGAGGCCAAGCCTTATATCCTTCTAGCATACTTGCATGTGATGTACTTGGCACTTTTCGCTGGTGGCCGGGTCATGAGATCTTCCATTGGCCGTGCTACTGGATTGTTCCCTCAAAAGGATAATTTGAAGCATGATGCGATTGTCAACTTGGGCTCCAACTTCTTCCGTTTCGATGTGGCGGACGAAGATACTTTCCGTCTTCTTTACAAGCGTGACTACGAGCTAATGACGAGGAATAGTTTGACTGAGGAGCAGAAACTCGAAATCATCCAGGAATCCAAGTACATTTTCCAGCAGAACGCCAAGTGTGTGATGGAATTGGAGGCTCATAACATGCAACGTATCAAGAAGAAGTGGCTGTACTTTATGATCACCCGGGGTTACTATGCTGTGCTTGCATTGCTATTATTGCTTTTGATTTATGTTGTGAAACGCGTCTACATGAGATTCTAGATCCTATCTAGTGCATATCTGTGACCACTCATTGAAACCATGTCCTGACTTCTGGAACTATCAGAGACTCATTGAAACAAAGTCCTGACTTCTGAAGCTATCTGATACTTATTGAAGCAACGTCCTGATATCGTGGGTCAATTTTTGGAACTACTGAGCGTCGCTGGAACTGTTGTGCTGGTTGGGTGACATGGCTGGACCTATGGCTATGGCGGGGTCAGTGACTCGAGCAGGACTAATTCATGTCAATATATAAACTTAATGATTACCGGAGGTACCCCCCCAAAAAAAAAAAATACATATTGGTCTTGAAACCACTAAATCGTAGGGTTCTTCACACTGTAGATTAAGCTCAATTCTTGAATCATAAGTATGGACAAGGGACAAGGGACAAGGGCACAGACCCATGGACTGGACTGGACTGGACTGGACTGGGAAATGTACACGTGATAGAGGTCATTCGTTCACCTGCATATACCTCCACATTACATTTCCCCAAAAGGGTAACTCTAACCACCATAACCGACTATTGTTTTAACTCAAGTCAAGGTGATACTCGTATTTCATCTATTAATAGAACCCGCTTTCTTGGTAGTCGGGTGATTCTATTTTTAAGCTTCAATATATATTGAAACAATTGAAACAATTGGAAGGTCTTGTATATAAGCACACTCCACCACCTCCCACTCAACCTCCTGCTACAACCTTACAACCTTACAACTTTACGGATTTCAACAACATCTGAGAAAAAATGCAAAAACAAAACTTTCAAAAAACAATTTTTCTTTAAAAAAAAAGGAAAGAAAACGTCATATTGCAATTTGGTCGCTTTCAATATCCTATTTAAGTAACTACATGCGACACACAGGTGTGCCTGTACATAAGCCGGCCTCATATACTACTATAGGACCAAATACAATACAATACAATGGATATAACTCCGATGCATTACAAAAAAAAAGTATATCTATTGCTTTAAAGAGATCATCTGATTTTTTCACATGAATACTTCCAACCTGCAGAAAAGAGTATTCCCCAAAAAATGCCAGTAATGTTTCTCCCAAAAGTGAAGTGGGTAGTGGGATGTGAAAAGTAGGTACTGGTCGTATATGTAGATACTCATATTGTAGATTAGTTAACTCCTCATGTGACCTCTATTCGGGCACATCAGGTGGTCCTTTCAATAGCCATGGAGTACTATTCAGAGGACTGTACTTATTGGTAAACATAAGGTTCATAGTGTCATCAAGATATGTGTGTATACTTGAGGAGTTACACGAGAGCTATTTCTGGTGGGTCTCGGAGTGGAAGAAATTGTGATGTCTTCCCAGATAATATTCTGATTAATTAATAAACACTAGGATTGTATAGAGAGGTCCAACTTATATATAGTCCTGGGTCCAGGAACTCTGCTAGATCTACAGTCTTTCACTGAAGTTGAAACTTCTCCAACATGTTTCATTCTGGAGTTAAACCTTCATCAAGAATCACCAAAGGACGGCGAAGCACACTCTATGTTTTCTAACAAGTGTACTCCTTTCGTTTCTAGAATGATCAGTCATTATTCATTCTCAACACATATAAGAAATGCCAATGTTTTTTTTTTCTTACTTTCTTTTTTCTTNAATTTTTTTTTTTTTTTTTTTTTTTTTTTTTTTTTTTTTTTTTTTTTTTTTTTTTTTTTTTTTGGTATGTGAATATTAATTATTAAAGTGTAATTCTTATCATGGTCTAATATTTACTGTATTTCCCAAATTCCCTTATAGGAACAGACCAAAGTCAGAATATCCCTGTCAGAATATCCCAGTCAGAATATCCCAGTCAAAATCTCCCAGTCAAAATCTCCCAGTCAGAATCTTCCCTTTATCCTCAATCACTGTATTTACAAGTACATAGTGAATGGAACATGCACTTGCAAAAGTCATTCCATAATTTTAAAAAATATCAGTGTCATAAGAATACCTGAAAATACCCAAGGGGTATAAACATAACTAGCTTAGAAGATTATAAAGCCATTCTCCCAGTCGAGCTTCATCCCCCATCTTGGTTCGTTGGACTTAGGATCTGTACTATTTGATGATAGTAATTCACTCTGTTTTCTGATGCTCGTGACATCTACTGTGTGACCACCCTTGAGGAAATCAGCACTAAATATCAGCGCCAGAATATCAATACCTTGTTAACTAATACATTTCTGTTGAGCGTTAGCATCTACCAATTGGTATACAGGAACTGAAAAACTATACTGCTATATAGTTGGAGTGCAGTAACTCTCTCAATTGAGTGATTTGGGTAATCAGTTGTGTCATCTTGTGTTGAACTCTATTGCTATGTTAAGTAGTGAGTTTGTGATTTCAGTTTCACAATTGATCTGTATTCTGTTTCATCATATTCTTCCACAAGTTCTTCTTCCTCAAGTTCTTCTTCGTCAAGTTCGTCTTCCTCAAGTTCTTCTTCCTCAAGTTCTTCTTCCTCAAGTTCTTCTTCCACAAGTTCTTCTTCCTCAAGTTCTTCTTCCTCAAGTTCTTCTTCCTCAAGTTCTTCTTCTGTACGGACATCAAGACGCTCTTTATGTTTTCCTGGTGTGTAGGTATTTCTCATTGCACCTTTCCCAGGATGTTCTTTCAACTTGTAGAAGTAATCCACGACGTTCAAACCAATTGAGTTTTCCCCGACCCCTCTCCAAGCTCACCCCCAATGATTTCTTTGGTATTCCCAAATCTTTCATATCAAACATTTCACATAGGTTCGACAGTACTTCTTTCACACATGAGTGGTTAGGACCAAGAATCAATATGTCTTCAACTTATAATGCAATCATAAGTAGCTTTCCCTTTAGAAGCTTAGAGTACACACATGGTTCCGATATCCACCTCTCGACTCCACTATAAGACATTGACCTCATGGTCTCATCAAGATATGTAAATACTTCATGAAACGTGGTTCAGGAAACGTGTTTAGGGAAAGCTGTTTAAGGAAAGCTGTTTAAGGAAAGCTGTTTAAGGAAAGCTGTTTAAGGAAAGCTGTTTAAGGAAAGCTGTTTAAGGAAACGTGTTTACTCTAGGATGACTCCATTAAACCGAGCACGTGACCACAGTAAAGACTAATTACAAACGTCCATTTGCAGAAGACTAATTCCAGAAGACTAATTACAAAAGACTAATTACAGAAGACTAATTGCAGCAGACTAATCCAGGTAGACTGGCTAAACTGATCAGATACCCAAAACAGTTTAAAGTATAGGATATGTTGTCAGTACTCATTGACGAACTATCAATACGATCTTTTGGTGGGGCTAGGGTCTGGTTCTTTGAGGTACCTTGGAGGTATTTTGGAGGTATCTTGGAGGTACCTTGGAGGTATTTTGGTATACCAGAGTGAAGTGATATTTGATTGAAGTTCTAATAAAAGAATGGGGCGGAGTTCACATTATATAGTGGATTCATTCATTCATATCCATATCCATATCCATATCCATATTCACATCCTTCCATATCCATATCCATCCATATTAATAGCAAATAGGAATAATCCATTTCCACTCCTATCCATATCCATGCCCATCTTCATATAACATGAACAAGAACCAGAATCAGAACCAGAACCCGAACCTGAACTAGAACGAACCATGTTCATGTTCAAATAACATGATCCATCATTCTTCCATATTCGTACTTGTATGAAACAATCCATCCAGATCTCCATATCCACATCCACTGATATCCATATTCATCACAGTAACCAATTGGTGCCAACCCAAATTAAGTTTACACTAATGGATTCTAGATGTACTCATTAACAATCTCCAAGTCCTCCTTTCCATTGTGGTTCTCCGTGTCCTTCTAGTTCTCGTTTTCCTTACAGACTGATACTACCACTACTACTACAGACGACCACTACAGACTACTACTACAGAATACCACTACTACTACAGAATACCACTACTACTACAGAATACCACTACTACTACAGAATACCACTACTACTACAGAATACCACTACTACTACAGAATACCACTACTACTACATCTTAGAGACTATTACTACACACTTATAATATCCCTACTACAGATTATTTGCTCGTCATCACGTTCCTTGAACGGCACATGATATTCTTTTCCGAGCAACTTTAACTTTCTTGAAGACGTGCTCTCCCAATCTAGCTGAGAACTCACGGCTCGGATACGATATACCATACCTTGTATACCTGGAGCAAGCACCGTCAACGTAAACAAGTATCTCTTCTCCCGTTCTAACGATCCACCAATCACTTCATAGCCATCCTCTTCAGATATAGCTAATCCGTTCTTTGTATCCGTATGAATGTCGTCTGCCGAAACCTTTGGCAAAAACAAGTTGTGTGATGCAGTACCAACCCATATAGAACACTTTGCGTAGCACAACTTTCTTCTTTGCTTTGCCAAATAGAATAAGTAACGTTCCAATTCCATCTGCTGTTATATATATCTTGAATCTGCCACCTTAAACCTAATAGTTCCTTCGTTGAGCGTTTGGAATAAATCTAATTGGTTGACGATGCTGACATCGCTTCCAGAATGCCATACAAATTCCTCTCCCTCGCCGCGTAAGTAATACGGACTGTGCAGTTCATTCGATATATAACCTCCATCCACTTTCTTCGGTTTTCTACATGTTGCCTTATAGTGTCCCTCTCGACCACAGCTGTAACATGTTACCTTGGGTTGATCCTTGGATTTGGATTTGTTTGAGCCATCTTTGTTTGGACCTGCATTGTTTGACACCTACTGACTTTCATCATTTTGTCTTCGTCAGGGACTTTGTCTTCAACCTTAAGGGCTGCGATCTTTTTTCGGGCAATCCGTAAATTTACTTGCCAATCGATCTCTTTCCAATCAGCTGTAGGAATCTTAAGGACCGATCTTTACTTCTTACTGACTCCTACAGACTACTAATTCTATTAGTAGTACCAATACCTACCAGTGATACTACAGACTACCAATACCTACTACTACTACTATTACTACTACTACTATTACTATTACTACTACTACTATTACTACTACTACTATTACTACTACTACTATTACTACTACTACTACTACTACTACTACTACTACTACTTCTCACTGAACACTACTACTAGTCATATTACCAGTACTCACTAATACCTACCAATACTACTACCACTACATCTTACAGACTACTAGAGATTATTACTAGTTCTCACTAATACCTACAGATTTAGACTACTACTATTGCTACTACTCAGTAATACCTAGTAAAACTGACTACTACTACTACTCACCAATACCTGCTAATACTGACTACTACTACTACTTCTTCTACACCACTAGAGACTACAGACTACTGGATACTCATGTCCACAGACGACTAATGACTATAAACTACTACTACTACATACTACTATTACAGACTATAGATTACTACTACAGACTACTACTGCAGACTATAGAATACTACTACTATTACTGCAGACTATAGATTAATACTCCTTCTTACTGTGCTAGACAGGCTACAGACATAGGCTACAGACACAGACTACTGCAACAGACTATCAACGACTACAGACTACTGCAACAGACTATCAACGACTACAGACTACTGTAACAGACTACTGCAGACTACTACTGCAACAGACTACTGCAGACTACTACTGTTGAGAATGTCCATAGACACTCGCATAGACACTCGCATAGAATGGAACGCCTATCTTATTACTTCTTAAGAGTGTTAACAATTAGAGTACACTAGTGTTCATTCGTTTAATGTATTCTTAACTTGTGCGACTTATATAGACTAGAATATCTGTCTCGTGGTCTTGTTCGATATATACATCTTTATCCAGAGTTTATCTGAATTCTTCAAACTAGCCTCCAGATTTAAGAATCCACAATATTGAATTCTAATCAAAGATGGTGTGAAACATTAGGCCATTTGGTTTGAAAGACTCTGTAAAGGGGAACGAAACCTTTTTAATTATTGGTTTGTTTACTTTTGGTAGTTCTGGATCCAACCATTTTTCTCCCCTAGTTTGAATAGTTTTGAAAAACACTGTCCTTTAGTGTGAAGACCCATTTGGCACCTATTGGTTTCGTCCCTTTTGGTGATTCAACTAACTGAAACGTCCCGTTCGTATCATGAGCACCCATTTCTTTATCACATGCTACTTGATTCCAACGTATTCTGCTCTTCTGACACATGGCTTGTTTATAGCCCCTGAGATTCCCTTCATCTTCATCCGGTTGACCTTTTAGGATACCTTGTAAACACCGGACCAGAGTTCTATTTCTCTGATCTCAAAGTCTTCCACTCCAGAATTATCTTCACAAAGAACAGTTTTCGCAACTCGGTAAAACATCTCGTGGTCTTGTGGTATCAACTTGATTTCTTCCGTCTTGCTTGAAAAAAATGCTCTCCTGTTTCGGCACTCCCCAAGGAATTCCTATGTGGAATGAAAATCAAAAAAGGGAAATCCTGTCTAGAATGTCCAAAAGGGGAAATCCTGTGTGGAATGTCAAAAAAGAGAAATTTAACTCATGATATCCCTTAAAACACTCTTCTTCATCACCATAATTGACTTTGTTAAAAGCATTGTGGAAGCAGATCCCCTAAGGCCCCCGTAATCCGCTCGTAAGAACCTTAATTTTACACGTGGTCACCAAAATTGACCGCTTCATGCATTTCTTTAACTATTCCCATGTCAATTTCGAAAACGTCCCCGAGGCCATGCAGGACATGGTGGCTTTATACATTACCTGGGATAGATATAACGAGGGTCACGTGCGCAAGGCTCTCCATGCCATGCTTCTCAATCGATAACACAATCGATAACACAATCGATAACAATCCAATCGATTGAAAAGAGAAAAGGGATTAATATTTCCAGAAGAAAAGAAAGAGGAAAGGGACCCAAAGGGACCCAAAGGGAATATAATCGCCATAAAGAAAAGGGAGAGAAATGAAAGTTATCCCTTGATGGTCATGCTTGGCCCCTTATATTTCACCCGGTGACTATACCCAGCGGGAATATTTTCCAAAGGGTGGTTGCCTACCGAACGATCGGTAATCATAGGCTCAAATTCCCGATGGTTTGAGTTGTTGGAACTATAGAATGCGGAAACAAGGTTAAAGAGGAACAGGAACAAGACTCCTTGAAGAGGAAAGAAGTACTAGTACTCAAAAGAATAGAGAGCTAAAGATGGAAACACAGAGTTTGAGGATGTGTTGAAAGATATAGAGGATTAAAGAGAAACAGGAGGTCAAAGATGGGTGTGGGTGATTACTCAAGAGGAAAACGAGAAGCCTTTTAAATGGGAAAAGAGAAAAAAGGAGAAAGTTGGAGAACTACGCAAGATACAGTGATATTGTTGATCATATGAATAAGCGGAATCAACAGTCATGGATTTACACATTCATACTTCATTTATATTATTGGACTCCTTAAAACCACCCAAATCCTGAAGATGGTCAAAGTCACTCAAGGATCATTACTACTCAAGAGAATTTATTAATTATAGACTGGATCCAGCCATATCTCACCACCATTATCTTCAGCAAGAAAATGCCGAGCTAGACCAGTGTTATCCAGAGATAGACCAGTGTTATCAAGAGCTAGACCAGTGTTATCAAGAGCTAGACCAGTGTTATCCAGAGCTATACCAGAGCTAGAAACCCATTGTGTCTATACCTTATTCATCCCGAACTTATTCATCCAGAGCTTTTTTCTGTCGGCCTTAGTCATTGTGTGATTAGTCACTGCTCAGTTACTTTACAGTGGTACTCAATCAGTACTCTAGTACTTGATTAGTTGTTTAAAAGTGTACCATTCGAGCTCTACTATTTTGTACTAACATCACCGAAGGCATGAACACCCTGAAATTTAATTACACCCATTAACATTGGGGTTAATACAGAGCCATTTCCATATTGTGCTCCTTTCATTATATTATACACCCATTCATAAATTTGGCACTCATATATTTTTCTCCATACAACAAAGACTTATTTTTATTGCCAAAAGAGATAAATACTTCCAGCATAAATATATCCAGCATAAATCATCAAGCATAAATCATCAAGCATAAGTCATCAAGCATAAATAGATCCAGCATAAATAGATCCAGCATAAATAGATCCAGCATAAATACATACAGTATTTCTCGAAACGATTCAGACCAGCGCGACAAAACGATTCAGACCACTCTAGCAAAATTAAGCATCCCAATAGTTCCACAAATTACTGTTTTTAATACTTAATAAAGCTTTCACATAAACAGTTAAGTTCATTTCAAATCTTTGATTCTTAAGAATTTTTAAGTCATAAGTACGGTATATAAATACGAAACGTTTTTAATTCTTGGTCTGCTTAATTTTGCTAGTCTGGTTTGAACCATATTGCCGCACTGGTTTGAATAGTACAGTGTTTTTCAAAACTATTCAAACTAGTGCGGCAGTATGATTCAAACCACCGCGACAAAAAGTTTCGTACCCCTTCGCACAATCTTACAAACCAAATTTGCGTAGTGTTTGGTTTGAAACATGTTGTCGCGGTGGTTTGAATCATTTTGTCGCACTAGTTTGAATACTTTTGTCACGGTGGTTTGAATAGTATCGAAAAACACTGTATTCAAAAAGACTGTACTCGCGCTTATTAATTCCACTCTTCATTTCTGGGTTTCAAATTTTTCCAAAGTTCCATTCTCATATGTTATACCTATTTTAATTTTAAGGGTTTGATAACACACTTTTTGACCCCCAAGATTTCAGTGTACTCTAGCTTAATTTTTTCTTTGTAAATAAGCTATTTCCGTATTCTTCAATAAATCTACTCTTTCTCTTTCTTTCTCTTTCTCTTTCTCTTTCTCTTTCTCTTTCTCTTTCTCTTTATATTTAAGTGTAGTGTACATTTTATTTTTTAGTGTAGTGTACATTTTATTTTTTAGTGTAGTGTACATTTTATTTTTCAGTGTAATGTAGATTTTATATTTTAGTGTAATGTAGATTTTATATTTTAGTGTAGTGTAGATTTTATGCTTTATAGTGTAGTGTGAATCTGTAGATGAAGTGTGCGAGCTTCTCTTGACTTGGCTGAAAGGTCTGCGAAAACAGAGGAACCATACGCATAGGAAATACATATATATAGTGGTATATAGTGTTTAATAGTTTTATATAGTGTTTGTTATGTTCTTTAATACATTTATGCCTAAACTCTTATATTCGTTGATGGTTCCTCAAAGAGAGGAACCGGGGTGGCTTATATACTTTTGAGAGAAACGTGGTACCGAAAAACTCTCCACCAGAACAATGTTAAGAATTGTTCTGGAATATTCGAAAGAGGTCATCTATGCACGAAGTGCTCTGATGGCCAAACGCCGTATCACCACTGTAACAATCGGACTGAGAGGCTTCATAATACCTTCATAGGCAGGGCCCTGCCTATGGTGGACCTAACAGTGTTTAATAGTTTTATATAGTGGTTAATAGTGTTTAATAGTGTTTAATAGTGTTTAATAGTGTTTAATAGTGGTATATAGTGGTAGGAATGGGAAAAGGATGGGAATGGAAATATGTATAATTAATCTTCGAGTTCAGACCCAGACCCAGACCCAGACCCAGACTCAGAATCAGATTCCAGTTGTGCATCCAATTCATTGGTGACTCCATCGGGATGGTTCTCTACCCAGTTCAGTACCCAAGCAGAAATGCGATCTACATTCAGCTCCATATCCTCGACGGAATTGGACTCCAATGGGATGACGATCTCGGGAATGTACAGGTTTGCAGCGTCTTGCCAGATCACTTCCATGATTTCACAATCAAGGTTTTCCTGGATCTTATTATCTTTATATTTCCGCTTAGCCAACCGATCATAGAGTTTCTCAGTGTCACATTTAAGTACCACCACCAAATCAATGAGGCGCTCGGGGAAAATGTCACAGCAGTGCCAATCGATGATGGCGCCACCTGCACGTAAATCAGGCTCCAAAGAATCCAAAAGTTTATCTTCGTCAACAACATGGGTATCAAGTACTGCATCGTAGCTCTCGAAACACTTCCGGTCCTTAGCAACGTCTGAGACGTTATAGTGGATGTATGGAGATCCGAGGGCGGCCACGAGACTTTCGGCATGTGACGTCTTGCCACATCCGGGGGTTCCGGTGATAATGATATTGGGCTGTTTACGTACTGACATGTAAAGGGTTAGAGATGATTAGGAGATGAGTGATGATGTGCGTGGTGCACGGGTCTGTTCAACAACAAACTATAATCAGTCACCTTATGGTAAGTGCACGACCTCACTATAAAACAATATAAAGCTGAATCTTAACTCCAACCTCTCTACAATTCTTTAACATGGGGAAATGGAGTGGTATAACTCTGAATTACTCACTGTCTAACTGTCTAACTGTCTAACTGTTATGTTCTTTAATACATTTATGCCTAAACTCTTATATTCGTTGATGGTTCCTCAAAGAGATGAATATGAGCGGCTGTTTTAGGATTTTGAAGAGAAAAACGTGGCATCGAAAACCTCTTCACCAGAACAATGGTAAGGAATGTTCTGGAATATTCGAAACGACCATCATAGTACTCTGTACAATCTTGGCCTAGCCATTGCAACAATCTCGGCCTGGCCATTGCAACAATATTCAGACTGAGAGGCTTCATAATACCTTCATAGGCAGAGGGGGCTGTCTATGGTAGATCTAACATTTATGGTAGAGTGGGTTTATTGATATGTTCCTTAGCCTTATGAACAATTAGTTTAGTTTTGAAGACCCACCCTTAAACTCTTCACTTAAGCTAGTTTTCAGACCCATACTTAGACTCAACAGTGAGATTAGATTGGGTGCTAAAACAAATTGCTGCGAAGCTAAAAACATTGCTGCGAAAATGTATGGGGGGATACGCGGCTTTAAGTACCCCAGAGGGGATGCGCATGTTTCACCTTGGTTTCAGGAAATCCCTCAAGGGTTACCCGACACCGCCACTGGAATATGTATAAGACCAGCCAGTTCCCCCTTTAAACGCATCCATAGCTAAACGCATCCATAAGGTTGTTTTTTTTTTCTGTGGCATGTTACGGTATTGGAATATACGTCTGATATACAAGTTTGTTTAGAAGAGCTCCAGAATCGTGCTCAAGCCCGTTAATGCAAAATCTACTTTTCGGTGTTACAGGATTAGGGGATTACAGGATTAGGGGATTAGAGACACATTTCTGCCTAAACTTGTATTCGTTGATGGTTTCTTAAAGAGAAGAACCGGAGTGGCTTATATAACTTTGAGAGAAACGTGGAACCGAAAACCTCTTCACCAGAACAATGGTAAGGATTGTTCTGGAATATTCGAAAAGGAGCCAACTATGCACGAAGTGGTCTGATGGCAAAACGCCGTATCACTATTGCAGCAATACTCGGACTGAGAGGCTTCATTTTATCTTCATAGGCAGAGGGCCCTGTCTATGGTGGATCTGTCTCTAACACTATCATAGTAACTATCCTAGTACCTATTTTGGTAGCTATACTGGTGACTGATTATGACGACTGGGGGTCTGCCTTGTTGAACTATAGTAGTAGTGGTGGTAGTGGTAGTAGTAGAAGTGGTGGTGGTGGTGGTGGTGGTAGTGGTAGTGCTACGGTTGGCATGAATCGTGGATGGTTTTTAATAAGAATTGAAGCTACTAGAGTACCGTAGTATCAGAACTAGTGGTAGAACTAGTAGTAGTGGTAGATCGTCATAATAGAGCCAGTAGAACTAGTGGAACTAGAAGGACTAGAACTAGTAGAACTAGAACTAGCAGAACTAGCAGAACTAGCAGAACTAGCAGAACTAGCAGAACTAGCAGAACTAGCAGAACTAGCAGAACAAGCAGAACAAGCAGAACTAGCAGATCATTGTAGTATGGTGGCTATCGGGGTGGCCGGTCTCCAAGGTCTATCAGTCTATTATTGCTCAGTGCCGCTGGTATGGAGGAGGAATGTCCGTGGTGTACACGGGTAGAAACTCCAGGTTACGAGCACTCTCCCGCTCAAACTGCTGGTACGCCGTCTGGAGAATCTTGCGGACTGAAGGTGATAGCTCGGGGTTCTGAAGCGAGTCCTGGAGCGCTCGAAGCCGTGGCCCAAGTTGGGCATCCACCGTGTTGCTATCATGGAACTCGTTATAGTGCAAGAGGTCAGATGTGGAATGGAACAGCAGTTGCGCCAGGAAAAGCGAGATGCTGGATGAGCTATGACTGACCGTTTGCAGCCCTGAAGCTTGGTTATGATTGCAAAACACTGAGTTGGACCAGTTCAGCGTATTCTGTAGGTGTGATGTATTCATATGCAGTGTGTTGATGTTCTGTGTGTTGATGTTCTGTGTGTTCATGTTCTGTGTGTTCATGTTCTGTGTGTTCATGTTTGGAGTGCCTGGGGTACCTGGGATACCTGGGGTACCTGGTGTGCTTGGTCTGGTAGGCACTGCACTGGGGTATGAACTCAGACTACCAAAGTCGGCCTCGGATCTTCTTAATCTGGGGAAATGCATTCTATCAAAATAAACAATTATGGCAAAGAGTTCAGGATTCTAGTATCCACTCAATTGTGCAATGATTCAGTAAGTATCAGATGTTCAGGTCTAGTCGGACTGGCAGTAGGTGATAGTCAGCTAGGGTGGATTTTGACGTCAAATTTCAAATCAAATGACAAGACTCAATGGTAGAAGTACTAGTTCCTAGTACCGGTACTATGATAATGTTCAGTGATCAGTATTAGAGATCCTAGTATATCCAGACAACGTAGGTCTCGGAGGATTGGATTTCCAGAGATTCGAATAATGTCTCGTATGGAAATAGGATGGATCCAACTAGATTCTCGTATACTCGCAGTATATTCGGACTCTTAAAGGACTCTTAATGGGCTCGATATACTTCCAACTCGGTCTTTTTTAACTCGGTCTTTTTTAACTCGGTTTTTTTTAACTCGGTCTATTTGGACTTAGTATGGATTGAGTATGGATGGACTTAGTATGGATGGATTCTAACACTCAATGGGAAGTCAATAATCGCTCTCAAGGTCAATTTTCAAGGTCAATTCTCACTCAATCTCTGACTCAATCAATCTCAATCTCTGACTCAATTATCACTCAATCTCTGACTCAATTATCACTAAATCAAATCTGCCTTTATATTCACAAATCCTCACAAATATTCACCCAAATATCAATGACCAAATAAATATCCCTTTATATAGTACAATTAATGGACTAATGTAAAGATGCAGGATACGAACCGCTTTAAAATTAAACTTTGGGTACTGCAATTAGCCCTGGAATTAGCCCTGGAATTAGCTTTAGAATCAACTGCTGTAATTAACTGCTGTAATTAACTGCTATAATTAGATGCTGCAATTAACTGCTGTAATTAACTGCTATAATTAGATGCTGCAATTAACTGCTGTAATTAAATGCTGTAATTAAATGCTGTGATTAAATGCTGTAATTAACTGCTGTAATCAACTCTGTAATCAACTGATGCAATTAGTTGAATTAACTTTGATATCAACTGCTGCAATTAGTTTAGTTGATGGGTGGCGAGTGCAATGAATAATTTGGTGGCTAGTACTGGTGGGATGGGAACTATTTGGTAGTGGGTACTGGTGCCAGGAATTAGGGGTGCGATTTAAGGTTGGGACTAGGGGTGCGATTTAAGGTTGGGACTAGGGGATTAGTGAGAGAGGGAGGTGAGAAAAAGACCTCGAGGGTAGTAGGAGGCGGAAGTGCAGCTTATAAGGCATGGGAGGATGCGCATCTTTGGAGGATTTGTCATCGTGGAATTGCCATCGGTGAAGATAACCTCCGTTGCCAGGTGCAGTGCCTTACGCACGTTGCAGTTTCTATGGACCAGGGGGTTACAGCTTGCTTGCCTGCGGATAGACACGGTGTGACTGCCTGCTACCTGCCGGCTGCCTGCCTGCTACCTGCCGGCTCCCTGTCTGCTGCCTGCCTGCCTGCTACCCGTCTGCTACCTACCGGCTGCCCTTGGTGTAAGGATGTGGTCCCTATTTCGGCCTCTTCCGGATCCCCGGAACTTGGTGTTTTTTCCGATCCTTTGCATGGGACTGCAGGTAACACTACCCAAAATGACCACCCCCCCGCCCCTCCATTTTCATTTCCCATGTTACTCTTTCCATCCCTAGTGTTTAAAGCCATTTCTATTGCTATTTTAAAAATACAAAAAAACCAATATGTTGTTGTTTATCACCTTGGAATGGTCTAGCTGGGCTATTTTAGCTTTTTTTTTTTTCGACCCCCCCGGGGGAAATCCTGCACGTAAGTGCCATCGCCCTCGTCGTGCGTCTATCCTCCACTTTCCATGCACTAGAGGCACGTCAACCATGCCTCCCCCCGAATTGGAATTTCTCCGGTCTAAAGCCCTCGGCCCTCCCTCGCTACTTCCCCCAGATTCTTCCCCCGGTTCTTCCCCCGGTTCTTCCTCCTGGCTTCTTCCCTTGGGGCTACCCTTGGTGATACCCTTGGTGATACCCCGGTTCTGGGTGCACATACGGGTCAGGCATACGGGGCAGGGAAGGGGGTGCTGCTGCAAGTCCACCCTCGGTCCACATCCACCTTAAGACCCCAATATTAAACCCATCCTCTAAAGTACAACTATAAATGCCGTATGCGCACAACCCCCTTGCCTCCCCCAGTATTATACTCAAGTAGAGAATTTAGATCTATAAATTTCAAAAAATAAAAAAAAGGTTACGAGCCCGGCACTTTTTTATTAGTATTATTATTACTACATGTCACGTGATACTATATGTATAGGCCCATATCCAATTTTGTATCTTTGTTCTTTTCTTTTTTGTTTCTACTTTGTTTTTTTTTTTTTTTGTTGGCTATTAAACAATACGATCCCCGTAAAACTATAAACCCAAAAAATAAAAAAAAAAATAAAAATCAATGCATCGTCTTCTTTTTGTTAAAATGTTGGGGGGAGCGAGGGGGGGGGAAAATACTTTATCTGTTTATCTGAGACAAGCTGGTTTGTATGCAGGACTACACATATTTTCCTTTTTTCCATTCTCCCCCTCGCTATTTTTGATCTACTTTTGATCTACTTTTGGACTACTTTTGGACTACTTTTGGTCTTGTGACTTTAAGTTCCTGCAGATAATGTACTATCAATGGCCCAACGCTTATTCACCCACTTCAACAAGTCGCACTAATTAAGTCCTCACGTCGTCCATATATTCTATCATATCATATATCATATTCTACGATTTATTGTATCATATCGTATTCTGGCCATATCGTATATTGAGGTATCGTATATTGAGGTATCGTATATTGAGGTACCGTATACTGATTATAGCCTACATTGTATTGTATACCTTACTATCGTATACTGTGGGGTACGGTATATTGAGGTACCGAATACTGTTTTTAGACACGCTTATCATTGCTATTTTAGAGACACAAGAACTTTTTTGTATCCAAATATGAGAAAGTTCGGACCCTTTGAAATATCATTGGCTGTGTCTTGAGACTTTAAATCTATTGTTAATACCATTTTTGAAAATGAAATTGCAAGCATCGATGATACTGAATCAAAAACTGCCAATCTTCAACGTAGTAAGTTTAAGTATTAACTCTGCTAATGGCATCCCAAGAGATTCTCTTATTGAGACACAATTTCTTCCTACAATAGATAATAGTCGCAGGTCCATCTATTACTTTCAGGATTATTTATAAGGGTATATTGTGGTACCGTACATTGTACCTTATTTGGTGGGTCTGTATTTGGTGGGTCTGTATCTGGTGGGTCTGTATCTGGTGGGTCTGTCTATTGTGGTACCGTACATTGTACCGTATTTGGTGGATCTTTGTTTAGTGGTGAGTGATAGATGGGACGGTGAATGGGGGTAGATTTGGCAGTCGGCCGTAATGAGTTCTCCTATATGTTACACGTATGTCGTATGTGGGATGGGGGATGGGTTATGTGGGATGTGGGGTGTGAGACGTGGGATGGAGTGTATAGTCTATTGTAGCCTAATGATGACCGTGGGGACCTGTATACAGAATGCACGGTCTATTGAAGAAACTGAAGTTTGACATTCTCCTAATTCATTAATTGCATGTACTGCAGAAAGGCCATTATTTAAGGTATGGCGTCACGCATTGGCCTTAGCCCTCTACAAAATCTGGGTGACCTCACTCTTAATTATTTACTTAAAGTTTTATTAGTGCTTATATGTCGGTTGGTTTATGAAACGCTTTTAATTGTCATGAAAGATATTGAAACGCTTTTGATTCGTCCTGAAACATCCTGAAACGTATTTGAAACGCATCTGAAACATCTTGAAACGTATATGAAACACACATGAAACACACATGAAACACACATGAAACACATATGAAACACACATGAAACACACATGAAACACACATGAAACACACATGAAACACACATGAAACACACATGAAACACACATGAAACACACATGAAACACACATGAAACACACATGAAACACACATGAAACACACATGAAACACACATGAAACACACATGAAACACACATGAAACACACATGAAACACACATGAAACACACATGAAACACACATGAAACACACATGAAACACACATGAAACACACATGAAACACACATGAAACACACATGAAACACACATGAAACACACATGAAACACACATGAAACACACATGAAACACACATGAAACACACATGAAACACACATGAAACACACATGAAACACACATGAAACACACATGAAACACACATGAAACACACATGAAACACACATGAAACACACATGAAACACACATGAAACACACATGAAACACACATGAAACACACATGAAACACACATGAAACACACATGAAACACACATGAAACACACATGAAACACACATGAAACACACATGAAACACACATGAAACACACATGAAACACACATGAAACACACATGAAACACACATGAAACACACATGAAACACACATGAAACTTACATGAAACAACCCACATACCCTAATTCCAGGTAGTAAGCTACATAATGTAGGCCCGAATAGGAAATTCACCGATTGAAAATCAAATGATGAATTGGTAAACAATGTTATATTTTTGTATTATGAAAAGGGTCATTTTATGAGAAGGTCACAGGTTGATGCAAGGTTAAATATGAAACACCGGTGGGCCGGAACAGCCCAATTTCTTTTTCCATTTCTTTTTCCATTTCCATTTCCATTTCCATTTACAGTCACTTAATCATAGTTCAAAGGGTTCTCAGAGCCGAATCTCCAATTGTTACCAAAACTTTTGTTGAATGTTGAACATGTAAGATGTGCTGATACGTGTAAGCAGGACATGTGTTTCTTGCAGTACAGTAACTGGCCTTGGTTGTCAGAAGGATTCAGCTGCAGGAACAGGGAGTCCAGGACGAAAAGATATATATAGAGGGGATTCCGCTCTAAGTTAAGCGCTATCACGAGTAACCATAATATCATGGACTTCCTAGGACAAGAGAGTAGCACAAATTATGGGTCTAAGAAGATCAAAACTTCAACAAGCTCGTGCATGGCCCCACAAATTGCGTGCGAGGTTCCACACCGCGCGTGCAGGCACTACTTGACCCTCCACCGGGCAGCTCCTGGAACCATCGGGACGGTTTCGGTGTTTCAGAAAAAGTTTCAGGGAATATTTTGGTTGGTGTTTCAAAAGATGTTTCAAAAAATGTTTCAAAAGATGTTTTAGGAGATGTTTCAAATCTGGAATTGTCTCACTTCAGTTGTCTCACTTCTATTTAAGGGCGCTGCACTACCCCATACATCTCATACTGTTATGTTCTTTATAACGTAAATTGCCTTAAGCTTGTATTCGTTGATGGTTCCTCAAAGAGAGGAATCGGAGTGGCTTATATACCTTTGAGAGAAACGTGGTACCGAAAACGTCTCCACCAGAACAATGGTAAGGATTGTTCTGGAATATTCGAAAGAGGCCTCTGACTCACGAGTTGTCATAATGGTCAAATGCCGTATCACGGCATTGGCATTTGTAGTCGACACTACTAGAATCTGACATCGTAGGCTCCATAATACATCAATCGGTAGTGTTCTACCTATTGTGGTTCTAACACATACTATATTGTATGCTTTGATCTGGATCTATCTAGAACTGTAATTATATTCCAAAGATGGGTCAGTACTGTTTTTTAAGTCAAGGGGTACTCTATTTGAATTAGTCTTGAAATGTTGTTGTGGCCTTTTTATATTGGCTGATCAAGATAAGTGGAACTGGGGAACTAATACGCTAGAATCAAGACTACATTACGCTGAATCAACTAAAATGGATTCATAAATGATGAAGGAGAAAGTCAGTCGGGGATTTAAAACAAATACTGTGGGATAAGAAGTACCTCTTTTTCCATTCCAGACTAACCACCAGAGCAACAAGTAGATAAGTATCTTGTATAGACAAGTATCTTGTATAGACAAGTATCTTGTATAGTGTTAGATCCACCATAGTTAGGGCCCTGCCTATGAAGGTATTATGAAGCCTCTCAGTCCGAATATTGTTACAATGGCTTTACGACGTTTGGCCATCAGAGCACTTCGTGCATAGATGGTTCCTTTCGAATATTCCAGAACAATCCTTACCATTGTTTTGGTGGAGAGTTTTTCGGTTCCACGTTTCTCTCAAAGGTATATAAGCCACTCCGATTCCTCTCTTTGAGGAACCATCAACGAATATAAGAGTTTAGGCATAAATGTATTGAAAGAACATAACATATAGACAGGCATATAGTGGAGAGTAGGGGGTCTAGCATAAAACGTAGTATGTAGTATGGTAAATATATATTGGCTATTCCCTAGGAGTTCTTCGAACTAGCAAGAATCTACCAACATACTCACATTGGGGAAATGATAACCACGGGAAATAACCAATGATATGAGCCAATTGGTGGTCTACACCTGAATTGACCCACTATAGCTACTATGACCCACTATAGCTACTATGACCCACTATAGCTACTATGACTGACTATAACTATTAGTACTGACTATAACTACTATGACTGACTATAACTACTAGGACTTACTATAACTACTAGGACTGACTATAACTACTAGGACTTACTATAACTACTAGGACTGACTATAACTACTAGGACTGACTATAACTACTATGACTGACTATAACTACTATGACTGACTATAACTACTAGGACTTACTATAACTACTAGGACTGACTATAACTACTAGGACTGACTATAACTACTAGGACTGACTATAACTACTAGGACTGACTATAACTACTATGACCCACTATAACACCTAATATTATGATGTGACTGAATGTCCACAATCCAATGAAAGTTTAGTATGGTAGTAGAGTACAATATAAGGTGATACAAGACTATGAAATGAGTATACTATAAAATGAATTACTATAAAATGAATTACTATAAAATGAATTACTATAAAATGAATTACTATATATTAGTCACTGTGACATACTAACTGTTAGATACTTGTTAAGCTCATACTGTTTATCATTGGCAAGTGGATCTCCCAAATACCACGTGAGCGACGACTTGTATTGTTCTTCAGCAGGGTTGGACACCATAGTATCCACTGGTCCAGATACCTGTACATCGAAAAAGCGGTGATTTTTCTCTGCAAAAATGGGCATTTTGGACTCGTTGCGAGGTCTAGGCGCCTTGATAACCGAAATCTGCTCGTTTAAAAGCTTAAGGTGGTCTTCCAACGGGAATGAGCCATAGGTGAAGGTCTTGGCATTGGCCGGAGAGTAATTCTGAGCATGGCATGCCACCAAATCCTCATATTTCAAGTTGATGATGGCAGCAGGGTCACCTCCTGAGTTGTTCAACGAAGGGTAAATGGCTTCCTGAAACTTGATCCAAAAGAGGTAGTTAGTATTGGAATATTGGCCCTTCATTTCATTATACACCACTCCTTTATACAGCAAAGGACTCAGAGGGTTGGTCAAATCGACATTCTCTAATCTCCAGCCCTCCTGGGAAAAATCGTCCTTGGTCAGTACTAAGTTATCTTTATTCGTTGATGATTCCTCAAGTGAGGAATCTGAGTTACTTTTTTAGTGTTTTCAAGAGTCTAGATCGCTGCGGAACAACTCCTTAGCGATCATTGTTGTACTCACCTCAGTTCATCCTAATACTCCATACAATGAGGCGGAGTAGTCGGCTGAGTAGAAGCCTGAGTAGAAGCCTGAGTAACAATAGCCATTGTATCATGCAGAGAGGTTTCATAATATCCCCATAGGTAGATCCCTACCTATTGTGGGTCTGACACTAACCAAACGTTTAACTATGACATGATTGAGAATAACTTTGTGAATGACTATAAGTTATGACCGACTTCATTGTTAATTTCTGACATACTAACATCTATTACTTTATGACATACTAACTTTCGATATCACATGTTTATGAAATGACTAAACTCCCTTGTGTCCTAACATACTGAGTATGACATACTTACCATGATATACAAACTATGATATACTAAGTTTTATATGACATACTAACTATAGTAGGAGTACTGCATACCCAAGTATTAGAATCAGAAATGGCCTACTGCTACAGTAGATATTATAGGGGTCTCTGGCCACTTGAATTGAAGGACTTAAGATCCCCTCTAGTTTCTGTAATTGACAAGTGTCTGGGTCGTCCAATGGTTGAGGATCTCTCCCCAGTTCTGTATCATCATTACCAATGCATTTGGTTCTGTAGCAGCTTTAAAACATTTAATCCTCTATTGATTGAAATGATAAGGCTGGAAAATGATGATTATGTTTTTATCACATGTTCGATCACGTGGCTATTCACGTGTTTGATCACGTGTATGGTCACGTTTTTGGTCACACGTTTGTTTCACGTGCTTGATCACCTGCTCACCTCCCCCCCCCCCCCCCCCCCCCCCCCCCCCCCAAAGTATGCGATTCACCTCACAACTGAGCATCAACACATTTTTTACAACCACAATGACGGCCGTACTCCCCCCCGGACTCCCCGGCGCCAAAAACACCAATGACCCCGAACCCTCAGCGCCAATGGAAAAGTTCGGGCTCAACGGAATCACCTCGCTCGTAAAAATGGAAGATACTGACCACAACAATTTCGCCATGGGCCAAAACGTCAGTTTCATGGGTCTTGATTTAACTCATGAAAGTCACGTATTGAAGCATTTACCTTCGCCATGGCAAGAAACGTCCCGGTCAGATGTGGAGCCATATTTTAGTCTAGATCAAACGATTTTGCTGAAGAATATTGTGCCCAAACCAGAACCTTGTGATTCCAAAATCCAATCGTTTTCGGATGAAACCTTATTTTACATTTTTTACTCAAAACCCAGGGATACGCTCCAGGAGTATGCGGCCCGCGAGCTTGTTACGCGCAACTGGAGGTACCATAGAGACATCCAGGTGTGGCTCACCAAGGATAGCAATGTGGAGCCGGTATTGATTAGTCCGGATGTGGAACGGGGGGTCTATGTTTTTTTTGATCCTCACAATTGGGAAAAGATTCATAAGGAGTTTGTCTTGCATTATTCGTCGGTTCAGGCATAACTAGAACTTGTTGGACTTGAACTTGTTGAACAAGTTGGAAAATTTCAAGGAGTCAATTTAGTGAAGTCTCAAGTCAGCTCAGTACACTGGATGCTTGTGCGTTGGTTCAACAAGTTAGGAAGCCCTAAGTCTACTTGGAAAACTTGGTGAACAACTCAGAAATTACTTGGTGAGTTGTTGAACTTGGTAACAAGTTAGAACACCTCAAGTCAACTTGATAAACTTGTTACTTGGTGAGTTTCAAAGTCTCAAGTCGACTTAAAGAACATGTTACTTGGTGAGTTGGTGAACTTGTTCAACAAGTCAGAATCCCTCAAATCAGCTTGGTATACTTGTTACTTGGTGAGTTGGTATACTTGGCAACTTGTTGAACAAGTCAGAAAGCTTGAAGTCATTTCAGTGAACTCGGTGAATTTGGTGAACTCAGGGAACTTGGTGAACCCAGTGAACTTAGTGAATTTATTGGACTCAGTGAACTTGATGAACTTGATGAATTTGCTGACCTGGGTGGACTTCTGTACATACTCAATACTATCATCAAACTTATTCAACCGAAAATAAGATAGTTCAGTGAGCAGCTCAAATTTAAGCCAGCACAGGTGAGAGTCAAGAAAGAATCTGGTGGAAGATACTTGATGATTTTGGCGAACTTGGAAGCATATTGGACTCGTTGAACAGATGAGAGAACTTCAAGTCAACTCAATGAAGTCGGTGACTTGGTGACTTGGTGACTTGGTGACTTGGTGACTTGGTGATCATGGTGACTTGATGATCATGGTGAACTTGGAGAACTGGTTCAACCCAAAAATTCTCGAAACAACTTGTTCAACTGAATGTCTTGGACTCAGTGGATTTGTTCAACAAGGTAAAAAAACCTTAGGTCAGCTCAGTGAATTTGGTCAGTTGATAAACTTAGTGGACTTGTTTAACAAGTGAGGAAGCCTCAATTCAATATGCTAAACTGGTGAGTTGGTTGAAACCCTTAAGTCAACTTGGTGGACTTGAAAAACAATGAACTTGTTAGACTTGGTGAACTTGGTGATTTGATCAACAAGTTAGAAAACTGCGTGGGTTGTCTTGATGAAATTGTTGAATTTGTTCAATATTTTGGAAACCTTCAAATCCAACTCAGTCGACGTGGTGGGTCAACAAGTCAGAATACCACAAGTCAGAATACCACAAGTCAGAAAACCACGAATCAATTTATTCAACATCATGTTCTTGGACTCAGTCAACACTGAATTCGGTGAGTTGGTAAACAAGTTGAACATTGAACTTGTTCAAAAAGTCAAAAATTCTTAATACAACTCAGTGAACTTGCTTAAGGATATTGGCTTGTGAAACTTGGTGAACTTGGTGAACGTTGAGTTCGTTAACAAGTTGAGATATCTCGGAAATGGTGAGTTGTTTGAGATGATTCTTCGTCAACACCTTATGTCACTCCCCCTTCAATTGGTGTTTCGTCTGGGTCAAAAGCCTTAAACCTAAGCCGATGTGTCCTTGTTTGTTTAAGGACGTGTTAGTGCATTCCGCATTCAGAGCTGTCAAACGGTTTGGCCACTTTATAACTCCTAGCGATTTCTCCCACTTGATTCGGTTGATCTTCTATTTAAGGAGTTTGAACCCAAGAATTTGTTTGGTGTTAACTTGTTCTACTTTGATCACGAACCTGTTGAAATTTTAACGAGTTGACTTGCCCAATTCAATGTGTTGAACTCAGGGAACTTGTTGAACTTAGTGAACTGGTTGAACTTAGTGAACTGGTTGAACTTAGTGAACTGGTTGAACTTAGTGAACTTGTTGAACTCAGTGAACAGTGAATTGTTCTACAATCTACAGGGATGCAAATACTCAAGCTGTTCAGGTCGCCAGCTGCAGCTGCACTGATTCACTCTAACTTGTTAAATATGTTGATTCTACTGATCTACTGACTCAACTTACTTCCATCATCCAAGATTATCTGTATACCTGGACATTACTTCACTATGTTACTGTAATATCTATAGTGACTGTATTGGCTAGTGAATGATTGGCTAGTGACTGTATTGACTAGTGACTACACCACTATACCATAGTACGACCAGTATAGTGATGCTAGTTTCCATAGACTTAATATACTAACCTTAGTCTTCATAGCTCAGTATACTCAGTCCATATTAGTTAACCAGTCCATATTAGTTAATCAGTCCACACTAGTTCATCAGTCCTCATTAGTTAACCAGTCCTCATTAGTTAACCAGTCCTCATTAGTTAACCAGTCCACACTATTTAATCAATCCACACTAGTTCATCAATCCACACTAGTTCATCAATCCACACTAGACACTGGGTTAACAGTCATGGAAAGTCTCACCTTCTTCCCACTTACTAAAGTTTTGTTGAGTAGACTATCGTCTTCTTCTCTTGAAAGACCATTGTGGCTAGACTTGGGCATGGATCACTCCTTGGAATAAATTACCTTATCCACCTTGACCTCGCCGCCAACGTACGTATAGATGTAGAGCGTACACTTGGACGAATTCGTATCCAAAAGGCAGAATGATGGAATGGATGATGAAAGTAACGAACTATCAAACCCAAAGTCCCCATCTATATTCTTCTCGCCATTCCCTTCCTTTCCCTTCTGATCCCCCTTCTCTCCTTCACTCTCCACTTCCTTCCCATCAGTCTGCTTCCCCTCCTTCTTCTCTCCTCCCTCCTTCTTGTCTACTCCCTCAATCTCTTTCCCCACAGTCTCTCCACCTTCTTTTTCTCCACCCTCATTATCTCCTCCCTCCTTCTCTGCACCTTCCTTCTCTCCTCCCTCCTTTCCGTTCCCCCTCTTCTCCTCTTGGTCAAGTTTGTCTGCTCCATCGTCTTCTCTTGAGTCTACCTCCTCGGATCCCTCGTCCTCCTCGTCCTCCTCGTCCTCCTCCAGCCACGCCATGGAAAACGCCCCTGTCGCACTCCCTGGATTAATAAAAAACTTCCCGTCCAACGTGTACGCCTCCACGCGGTGCGTACCTCCCCACACCAATACGTCCACGTCGATTTCTCGCGCAAACGCTAATAACAGCAATGGGTCGTTTTGAGGCACGAGTTGGTGGCCTGAAGTGAACCCAATACGGAAATTATCCGCATTCACCACCCGGTACAACGGCACACCCTCATTTTTGACCCCCACGTGCGGCAATTTCTGTAACTGCTGTAATTGCTGGGAGAGAATGGTTTCGTCGTCAAACTCACCCCGGACAACATGCAATGCTGGAGAAAGCTCATGGAGAAACTGAAGCGTGCTGGCCGATTGCGTGATGTTACCAAGACACACCACCTGGGCGATCTTGGAATTGGACGGGACCTGGGGGGCGTTGGGGGCTAGAAGCTTAGTAAACTGGCGGGGTAGCGCCACCACCCGGTCCGGTATGAAGAGGTCTCCAATAGCAAGCGTTAGCATTGGAATATAGATGTTTTTGGAAAAATAAGGGGATAGCAGTTAATCCAGGTATAATCTAAATGGCTGTAGATCCAGGTAAGATCTGAATGGCTGTAAATAACTGGCTGTAGATTCAAGATAGATCTGGATGGCTGTAAAAGACTGGCTGTAAATAACTGCTCTATTCGAGATATATATATAAATGTATATCTAGACGTGTGTATGTTTTCGGTGCAGTTTTTGGGAGTGGGGTAGTACTTAATTGAAGCTGTTCAATCTGTACTTGTTTTAGTCTCTAGTTGTTCTTCGTAAGTAGAATTAGACTTGGGACTTGGTTCGTTTACGCTAACTACTACGCTCGCGCGTGTCCGGCATATACGCGCACGTGACCTGAGCTATATTTATAATTATCACCACAAATTCCTGGTTGAGCTTTCTAATATTATCCAAGGACTGATCTTCTGATCTAGTTGTGGTCTTGTCGAAACGAATTCCTACCCTTTATTTGTTTAGGCTCGGCCATATTGGGCAGGCTGCTGGTAATACTGGTTACCATTCTGATTGGCCTGCTGCCGTTGGTGATCCTGCTCATCCTTGGAAAAGATCTTGTCCAAAACCTGAGGGTAATTCCTAAAGATTTCATCGAACTTATCTCTGTTTGTCATCTGGAACACTTCGGGGTCACGAGCTAAGGCCACGAAGAACGTGGAGATTCCCGATTCGATCACCGTCAACGAGATCCGCGTCACCTGACCAGCAATGATGAAACTAAATGCCATCACTGGTGCGTAGAAGCTGCCATCAGAGTTGTAGGCTGGCTTGGTGAATCTCAAGTAGAAGTATGAGAACAATGTGGCCACGTATGCAACGAAAAGCGAGTAGAAGTTCAACGATGTGTTGACGAAACAGTCGTTGATCAATGCATCCATACCCTTGAACCGAAGCAACTGGAATGTTTCCTTGGCCGACGCAATGTAGTTCTTACCGTAAAGCGCAAGGTACACGTAGGCGTAGTGATTGAAGTAGCGAACAAGCCAATCAATAAAGCCCAAAATGGCATCCAAGATGAGGAGTCCACATCCGGCGCACATGTCACCACTGTCAAACGCATTTTGCTTCAATGTCCGGATAATGCCCCGGATCAATTGGAGAATCGAAGTGATCAATGATCCAAAACAAATCGATCCAAAACAATTGGTAATGGCTCTCTTGAATGCGCCCAATGCTGGCCATTTAGGCTCTCCTTGGTCCGATCCGGCAAGGTAGTACCACGTGCCGTACACTCCAGCAATAGTCACATGGATGATGTTCTTAATCACCTCCGAGATGTAGTATCCTGCAAAGAATACAAAGACCAAAGCACCAATCAAACTTCCCCTCGAACAAGAGCCTCCGCCGATATCACATCCTGGGTTTCCTTCATGAGGAGAGAACTTGATGTAGGTGGCCACAATCACCATGGAGAAAAATGCAGAGAACAATCCCGAAACAATCAATCCAATGACTGAAGTCAAAAGCGTGGACTTGTACCTTCTCATCACATCAATGGTGATTTCCAAAACATTTGCACTGAAAGGGATTCTGCTCCGGCAACTCCAGTAGCACCATGCCGAGATCAAAGTAAATACCAAAAACACAATTGCAGCGGAAAAGTACTTCATCACAAAGTAATAGATGGCTGTTCCAATACCAAGAATGACATTAAGGATAAGCCCCGATGTAATGAAGAGCTTAGCATTGACTCTGGCGAACAATAACACCAAAAAGGAAAGCACCACGGAGATCACAATCACAAACCCAAACAAAATGGCAGTGTTGGAATTGAATGTGAAGGAATTAGCCGAGTTGTACACGGAGCCGCCCTGGAAGGACCAGGTCTGTTTCATGGCATTCAATGTGATTCCCGCAAGCACCAAAAACGCAAGCACCACCAAAAAGAAGAAGATGGCAAAAGGCACATCGTTGAGCCGAGGTTTCTGGACCTTAAACGCCTGGTCGTAATCCTTGGAAGGCTCGGGCTTCTCCTCATACAGAACATTCAGCTGGATTTCCTGGTCGAACCCCGGGGGAGGAGCTGAAGGGCGATCGTAGCTCATGGGGAAAAAACCGAGTTAACAAAAGCGATATCAAGAAATTGAATAAATAGTATCACCCGAGCGAATAAATAGTAAGGTTTCCAAAAAGGGTGTTCTTACTTTAAAAAAAAAAACTCGTGGCATTCCAGATGTGAAAGATGCGCGTGATCAAAGTAGTTAAGAGCAAACAATAGGCACACCGGCATATAAGCTGATCAGGACATGAAACGGCTAGAGCAATTGGTGTTGCACACAGAACCTTCTGCGCATTTAGCTAAAGCTTTTTCTGGCAGCCATTCCTCTTTCTCCCACGTTCGGCCGAAAACACTCACTATCTCTGTATCTGAGATACTCACCACTTTCCACACCCCCATTAAAAACAAGAGGTCAATTTTTTTTATCGTATCACAAATTGTGATGATCTTTGACCAAATAGTCTTTGGTAACATAATAAGGAGGAACAATGCAAAGAAAAAGAAACTCTTGTGTTAGAATTCTTATGCGACTCGAGGCTTTAGCCTGTATTTCGCAAGGATTAAGCTTCTAACGTGCTTATAATCGTAAGGCGATCTTTCCAGGAACAATGACCTAACGGTGTTCTGGAATGCTCTGTTTGGGCTACTGATGGTAGGAATTCGCCCAGACAGTTAGTATAGTAGTATTGGTTATTTGGATATTTATAGGAGGTTAATGTATTCTTCTTAGTAAAGCTATTCTTAAGTAAGTGGAGTTCTGGCCTGTCCATGACTAGGCTTATGTCCCCATTTATACCTCTGGAAGGAAGCTAAGTTTAGACTCTTGTTTTTCATGACGTTGGACCCTTCTTTCGTGCTGCGTAGCTTTTCATTGTTCTGAGTTCCGTCGGAACGTCTTATTTTTAGATTCCCTTGGAATCCTGCAGTGTCTTATTTTTAGATTCCTTTGGAATCCTGCACTCTGTCGAGTCCAAAATTCCATGTCTAACATCTTGACCACGAGCAATTATTGCTTTTAAAGGGTCTACCGCATTGTTTCATTAACCATTTAGTCTATTGTACTTCAATAAAATTAGACGGTAGTAGACATGGGGGAAAGCCTACTTTTATATTGTTACTGCCGGACGCTTTTGTAAACAAAAGTTTGTAAACAAAAGAAAGGAGGGGGTGGCAAAACATGAAACAAACTTGCATTTGGCTGCAAGTGAAGGAGGGGCAAAAGACTGTAAATCTAGAGGTGCGCACTATAAAGGGCAGTCTCCCGCCTCTCTCTCGACATTTTTTTATGTTGCATTAAAATAGGCCCTGCAAATGACCCTTAGCGCGAGAGCCGTATCACGTGCACGGAAATCTCAGGCCCGCTGACGGAATTTATCTTCGATTACGTTAACGGAATTTGCACGGAATTTCGGGGGATTTTGGCGGAATATTGTCAACAATACAAAAGCCCAAGGTTTCCCGACATGGAAGATGTAATTCAGACTGACTGACAACTGAATACTTTTTTTTCAACCCCCTAGAATGCTTCCTCTCCTTCTTTTTGCTGGTGTGGTGCCATTGACCTTTGCACAGAGGGTTATGGAGGCTCCCCACACTGAATCCTTCATTGATCAGCTTTACGGTGAACTTGTGGAATCGCCCGAGTCGACATTGTACAAGCAATCGTCTTTGGATAATGGTGAAGTGTCTCACCCTTCAGTCGCTGAATCGGGATTCATCTCATTGAATCTCCAAAATGATTCTCCGCTGAGTGCTCTCTTCCAATTGCAACAGCTCCAGCAATATCATGCCCAAAACTTGCGGATGGCCTCCCACGATGGGTATTTGAAAACCAAAAAAAAGTATACTTACCCCAACGACGATGATACTGGGGATCTCACTTCGTCCAACTTGTTTGGAGGAATCGTGACGTTTGGCGGGCTCGACACTATGGCTTGTTTCGACCCACAACTCTACAAGCAACCCATTGACATTGCCATTGTTGGTGCTCCTTTTGATACAGGCGTTTCTTATAGACCAGGTGCTAGGTTTGGTCCAGATGCCATCAGACAAAGCTCCAAGCGGCTCAGACGTAGCTTGACCCCCGTTAGAGGCAACGGTAGAGATGCCAAATTGGGCAAGGTCGACCCATTCGATAAGCGGACGCATAACTTGACCATCATTGATTGCGGAGACGTCCCCATGACCCCTTTCGACAACCGGATAGCATTGAACCAATTGTACAGAGGACAAAGAGCTATCCATAACCATTCCACCACCGGCCACAAGCTGATCGAGCAGCCCAAGATTATTACTATGGGTGGTGATCATACCATTACGCTTATGGCCTTACGTTCGGCTTATGAGAAATACGGAAAGATTGCAGTGTTACATTTTGATAGTCACATCGACACTTGGGACCCCAAAATACTTGGAGGCGGCATTACCGATTACATGTCGTTGAACCACGGAACGTTCCTCCACTACGCTTCCGAAAACGGGTACTTGAAAAAGGATGAGTGTTTCCACGTTGGGTTGCGTGCACCTTTCATCGATGCCAGTTATGATAGGAAACACGATACCGAGTGCGGGTTCCAGACCATCCACGCAAGAGAAATCGACCAAAAGGGAATCTACGGGATTGTCAACCAAATCAAAAAGACTGTGGGTGACACACCAGTCTACATTTCCGTGGATATCGACGTGTTGGACCCAGCAAATGCGCCCGGTACAGGAACAATGGAGATTGGCGGATGGACCGGGCGTGAGTTGCTCCTGGTGTTGGATGGATTGAGTGGCGTGAATGTGATTGGTGGAGATGTTGTGGAAGTGAGTCCTCCTTACGATTCCAACAGTGAAATCACAAGTACTGCTGCAACGGCGGTGATCGATTCGATCTTGGGATTGATCATTGTCAACTCCCAGTAACCTAATAAATGGTCTGAGATAAAAGAATTGATTTGAACTCAGGGAAATGATGCAAGAACGGATACGGTACGACCATGCTCGTTCAACTAGGAGACCATTCTGGTTATACTCGATATGTTAACCTGCCCGTGACACTCAGATATCTTTTTGAAGAGTCTTGTCTTTGAAATCCAACCCATTTCATCAAGACCTCTCTTCATATGTCGCTTGTGAAAGCTATGTTCAGATCAGACGGCATAGACTTCATAATACCTCTATAAGTCGTGCCCCGCCTATAGCGGATCTAAGCATGATGGATCTGACGGTATATTATCAAAGCACTTAGTGATATTGCCTTGTATAACTGAAGTGCATTTCACCAAATCCCTTAAAGTCATCTGAGTTGATCTAAATCTTTATACTAAGGTTTATCTGTTTGTTTTGGTGGTATATCATCTATTGAGAAAACAACTCTTGCAGTTATTCTAATATGCATCCACACACGTGATTTTGGTCATGTGAAGGCCCACCCCAATACAAAAGTTTCCAGTATCTCTATTATACAAGAGTATCCGAAATATATTTACCAAAAGAGGACATACCAAGTTGCCTTCCGATACCAGACCCATTAATATTAATTGATGTAGAGGTACTGATGTTTACTGTGGACTTAGACTGTCATCTCCAAATATCCTGCATATAGCATATAGATACCATTATATATAAAATATATATACAATTGCTAAGTTTTGGTAAATATTTTAGACCTATAATTCATACTAATATTAACCTAGAGAATAATCCCTTCTATATATATTACCCCTTTTTCCTTATGGACTCCATGCTCCTGCACATAACGTGGTAAGCTATTATCTCATGTCAAACCTGACTTCTCCCCCCCCCTGAAATCCAAGACCCAGTTCCAATACTAATCTAAAGTCCTTCCTTTCTGAACTTCTTGATTTCTGTACTGCATCCAACACATTATCTGCATACACAGGTCAACACACGTCACATGTTTAACACAACAACCATAGTTTATTCTCATTCTTACTTTAGTGGGCCACGGAAATAACGAAAACTGGGCCTTTAATGAAAAAAAAAAAAGGTATCAGTATTAAAAGTTTTTGCTTATTTCATATATACTATCCATTAAAATATAAAATTGCTATTTATTGTATTTTTTTTTTCTTTTTTTTTTGTTTCCTGAGAATGTGTGTCAATAATGCGTACTTCTGCGAACTTGAGAGAGCTTCACAGTGTTTTTCAAAATAAGCTATTCAGACCTGCGCAACAATATGTTTCGAACCAACAAGGCAATATGGTTCAGACCAACACGCCAACACGATTCAAACCAAACTAGCAAAATTAAACAAACCAATACACATAACCCCAAGGAATGAAGGAAGGGAGGAAAGAATGAAGGGAGGAAGGAAGGAATAAAGGGAGGAAGAGAGGAAGGGAGGAAGGAAACCAGTTCATCTTCCTTTCCGTTTTAACCCTCGATTGGTTTGGTACTGCAAGATACCCCAAATCAAATGTAGTACATATTGTTTGATCCAAAATAGGTAGAACAAGATTCGATCACATTGAATTTAAAAGTTTGAGAATGGTTTTAGCCATTGCACTTAAGCAGAGATTGCTTATAAAACAGATGGATGTTACAACAGCATTCCTCAATGGAGTGTTAAAGGAGGAAATCTATATGATGGCAACCAGAGGGATATGTCCAAGAAGGGAAAGAACATTTGGTTCTTAGATTACAGAAGTCCTTGTATGGGTTGAAACAAGCGACCTAACCTCGAGTGTGGCATGAAGTTATTCACAAAGCCATAATGAGTTTTGGATTCAAGAGATGCATTCTGGATCTGTTCATTTACTACAAGCACATGCAATGAAAGTTACTAATGATTGCATTATATGTCGATGACATGTTGATAGTTGGACCAAATGACCATTGTGTGAACGACACACTGAAAAGACTTGCGAACATGTTCGGTATGAAAGTTCTTAGGTATATAACGGAATCAACCCCGAAGAATAGGAATAGTATCAATAAGATGACCAGTACTATGAGAACTACACCTGATGTTGTAGATAAACTGACTTCACTCTACTTGACGTCACATTTGACTAAGAAACAAATCTCACTTCCTGGTTACTTGACTAAGAAACAAATCTCACATCCTGGTAACTTGACTAAGAAACAAATCTCACATCCTGGTTACTTGAAAATAAAGTCAAGCGCTGGATTGCAAAAGGTTATGAGATACAGTGTTTTTCAAAAGTATTCAAACCTGCCTCCATCTTTAAGAATTCAGAATATTGGATTCCTATGAAAATTGGTGTGAAACATTACGCCATTCGGTTTGTAAGGCTGTGCGAAGGGGAATAACACTTTTTGAGTTCTTGGTTTGTTAATTGATTTTGTTAGTGTGGTTCCATACATCATTTTGCCTCCCCTCCCCCCCCCCTGGTTTGAATAGTTTAGTTTTGAAAAACACACTGTACATTATGGAGCCTACGATGTCCGATTCAAGTAGTAGTGTCTACTACAAAAGCCGTAACAGGACATTTGGTCGTTATGACAACTTGTGAATCAGAGGCCCCTTTTCTAACAATCCAGAATTCCAGACTAATATGAAGTATTGTTCCGGTGGAGGGGTTTTCGGTTCCACGTTTCTCTCAATGTTGTATAAGCCACTCCGGTCCCTCTCCTTGAGGAACCATCAACGAATATAAGACTTTAGGCATAAATGTATTAAAAGAACATAACAACTCTGGTTTGAATAGTTTTGAAAAAAACTGTATAGACACTTTTATCGGGACCCTTTTTTATTGGGACCCTTTTTGTTAATTATTAGACTTACTATTGTTCGAGTATCTATTGAGTGCAGTCCACGGTGATTCTCTATCCTATGGGGAAAAACTCCTAAAGTCAGACTGGAGTGGGAATCACTCCCTATATACCGCTCCGATATGTCCTCCGCATTGTCCGGTTGCTCCGCCTCCCTCGGGTCCAACATTGTTTCATCCATATAATGGCATGAGATCACATCGTATCTGCAGGTACAATGTTTACTTTCCTCATCACAACCCATCACGTGTTGACACTTTTTACTGGGACACTTGTTTCTATAAACACTTGTCTATACAAACACTTGTCTATAAACTCTGGTAGTGAAGAGCTCTTGAAAATGGAATATTCCACATCTCCTATTTTGACATTGAAGATCTTTAAGAATTGCACTTTCTAGTACTTGGCTCTAGCAGAAACCGGCGCTGATTTTGATGTACCAGACACCGACTCGGATTCCCACACTGAGTCGAACAGCTCCAACGGTTCGGGCTACGAAAGTGCCGAGGAAGTGGGTAAAGTGGAGAAGTATAAGCACCTCACACACACACACACACACATCTCCAGTACTTGATTCGGCTTTGTTCTGTTCAGGAAAGCGACCAAAAATCGATTTTGGACGTCATTCACGAGATGCTCCGGTTACACCTCAAGGAACATACAGTGTTTTTCAAGACTATTCAAACCACACTAGCGAAATTCAACAAACCAAAGATTCAAAAAGTTTCTTATACCCCATAAAGCAAGGTGTTGGATACAGAATAACAAGGATAACAAGGAAATAAGTAACCACTAACCAGTAGCCAGTATCTATAGTAACGAGCAGAATATAGTAGTCAGTAATAGTGACCAGTAGTCTCTATAGTAATCAGTATCTATAGTAACGAGCAGAATATAGTAGTCAGTAATAGTGATCAGTATCTATAGTAACGAGCAGTATATAGTAGTCAGTAATAGTGACCAGTAGTGCCTAACCAGTAATAGTGACCAGTAGTATATAGTAGTCAGTAATAGTGACCAGCAGTATATAGTAGTCAGTAATAGTGACCAGTAGTGACTAACCAGTAATAGTGGCCAGTAGTATCTATAGTATTCACCCACTAATAGGAACGTGAGCTGGGTTTAGACCGTCGTGAGACAGGTTAGTTTCACCCTACTGATGGATGATTGTTACAATAGTAATTGAACTTAGTACTAGAGGAACCGTTCATTCAGATAAGTGGTATATGGCTTTGTTTGATAAAGCATTGAGCCGAAGCTACCATCTGTTGGATTATGGCTGAACGCCTCCAAGTCAGAATCCATGCTAGAAGTAATGATGGTTGAGAAAAGGTTAGTATAAGCTGATTTCAGCTCGAGACCATATAGTGAATGATTCTGGGACCAACAGTATATTTCATGATCCGTCTCGTTTTGACCATTGATTGGATTGGTACTGCAAGACTCCCAAATGTATGTAGTTCATATGAGGCAATCGTCCAGATTTAAAAATTCACAATATTGAATCCTAATGAAAGTATCTGTGAAACATTACGCCATTTGGTTTGAAAATCTGTGCGAAGAGGTGCGAATCTTTTTGATTTATTGGTTTGAATCGTTTTGAATACAGTCTTTTTGGATAGTCTTCAAACCAGCGTGGCAATATGTTTCAAACCAGACTAGCAAAATTAAGCAGACAAATAATTAAAAAAGGTTCGTACTTACGACTTAAAAATTGTTAAGGATCAAGGATTTGAAATAAACTGTTTATGTGAAAGCTTTAATAAGTATTAGAAACAGTAATTTGTGGAACTATTGGGTTGCTTAATTTTGCTAGTGTGGTCTGAATCGTTTTGTCGCGTTGGTCTGAATCGTTTCGAGAAACACTGTACCACTGTATCGATTACCTTCATTGTACCTCAGAGTGCGGATTTAAATATAGGCACCCACTAGGAGCTATAAAAAATAATCCTCAGAGAGACACTACGTAGTATTAAATATTGTATTGTATAAGCATTTTAATCCAGTATGTTAGAAAAGTGGAAACGCCATGAGTAGACGTACTTTTAGGCGACTCTCTGACTATTTATATTTGAAAAGAGGAATTGGGTTCTGGATTATACTTTAATTGAGGGGGGGCCGGAAGGTCCGAATTCCGGGGCTTATATCCAGTTCCGACCTATTGACTCAGGTCGTTTTATCCTCCTCCGTGAAAAAAATTTTTAAGCTTTAGGAACAATCTCAGACTTGGAATAGTGTAAGGATGAACATATCTTTTCAGGAACCAAAAAGATAGTGTTGGTGTGGCAGTAGTAGAGTATGGCAAAGTCCAGGTCATGTGACCTTTCCGAGGGTCCCCCCTCCCCCCTCTATCTCAACTACAAACCTAAAACAGAAAATAATTCTACCTTTCGAATTTTGAGATAGCGTTTTTAAGACATATGGTAACGATAAATTCCTATAAAACCAGTATTTCCATTACTTAACCTAATCACTAATTTTGGTGAGCTACTAAAACACAAAATTTGTAATCCAATGTGAGGGCACGTGGTCTAGTGGTATGATTCTCGCTTAGGGTGCGGGCGGTCCTGGGTTCGATTCCCAGCTTGCCCCCATGACACATTTTTTTTCCTTTTTTTTCTTTTCGTTTCCTGGAGCGCGCGTCCGACAAACGGCTTGCTCAGTAAATCTGAGAAGGCACATTTAGTCCGCGACTCGTAACCCAAGTCCGAGACGGTTTGGCCGCACAGCGCGCGCGGCCCCAAGAAAACCGGTCCACCCCCCGGTTTAGGTAAGTAGTCCGTCTGTTCATGCATGTCGCATGCACTAAAACCGGCCCGCCGGTCTCTGTCGCAAAACGGGCACGGTTCTCCGCTCGTGTGGGTTAGTCAGACACATTGTTTAAATATATATATATATATATATAAATGCGCAGCCACGCAAGCACAGGGCTCATAAAAGTGAACCTATTTCCTCTCCCTCTCCACACACACGACACACGCACACACACACTATATATATATATATATATATATTTGCCACGGGATTTCACTCTAGGAAATTTATTATTATTATTTAACGTATCGCTGGTTTCGGTACAAGCCAAATTATTCAAAGGCTAAGTCATTCAAAAGGCTAAGTCATTCAAAGGCTAAGTCATGCAAAGACTGAATCATTCAAAGACTAAATCATTCAAAAGACTAAATCTTTTAGACTGAATCATTCAAAAGGCTAAATCTTTTAGACTACCACCCTCTATCTATATCTATATCTATATCTGAATCTATAGATTTATATTTACATATATATGCCTTACTCAGGTACAGAGCCGTCCCACGAGGACTCCACCAGTCTAGAAAGACGCAAAGATTCTAATGACATGGAGAAACAAGAAAGTCCCCCAGTTCCAAACACAAACCAAGGAATCGATGATATCCCCGATGGCGGGTACGGGTGGTTTGTGGTGTTAGCATGTTTCATATTAAACTTCAATACTTGGGGAGCCAACTCTGGGTTTGCCATTTACCTCTCCACATATTTGAATGAGGGTACATTTCCTGGAGCAGATAAATATGACTATGCAGTGATTGGAGGAATGACATTTGGCGTGGGGTTGTGTTTTGCCCCCGTGGTCAATTTTGTGCAGGGCAAGATTGGTATAAAGGCAACCATTGTGGTGGGCATGTTTTGTCAATTCGCAGGGCTTTTAATGGCATCATTTGCAACGCGCCTTTGGGAACTTTACCTTACGCAAGGTATGCTTCAGGCATTTGGCCTCGCATTCATGTCGTTACCTGCACTGTCCATTTTGGCCCAATGGTTTAAGAAGAAACGGACATTTGCTTCGTCTATTGCAGCGGCGGGGCTGGGATGTGGTGGTGTGGTGTATAATTTGGGAATGCAGAAGATTGTGGAGGCGAGGTCGGTGCATTGGGCATTGAGGGCTCAGTCTATCATGTGCTTTGGACTCTGCTGGATATCCATAGCGTTGATCCGGACGAGGATGGAGGTCAAACTGACGTTTTTCGACTCCAAGGTATTGAAGAGTATGGGCTTTTATATCTGTGGTCTCTACACTATCTTCTGTATGTTTGGCTATGTGGTGGTGCTCTATGATATGGCCAATGTGACTACAAGCATGGGATATCTGTCATACCAAGGTTCCATATCATCTGCCATGGTTCAAGTGGGATCAGTGTTTGGGCGGCCCATGGTGGGGATATTTTCTGATCGTTTTGGAGCAGTGACTGTGACTTGTGTGGCATATTTCCTCTCGGCAATATGGGTGTTTGGACTTTGGGTGCCTGCACACAACTACGCCATGATTCTTGTTTTTTGCCTTATTGAAGGTGGGCTCATGGGTACCATTTTCGGCACAATAGCGCCTATTCTCTCCAAAAACTTTGGCTTGAAGCGCGTCAATGTGTCGCTCTGCATGTTGTGGATGTTTTTGGGCTTGGCCGGAATTGCTTCTCCGGTCATAGGGCTTTCGCTTAAGACCGGTTCGGAAGGAGTGGTTTCGGCCAACCAGTACTTGCACTGCTCGTACTTTTCAGGGGCCTCTTTCTTTGCGTGCTCACTCACCTTGCTTGTTATGAGAGGCTACTTGATCTACAGACACAGCATAGCGGATGTGGAGGCGGACCACGGGCACTTGCACTTGCGGGTTCCATTTTTGGAGCCGTTGAAGTGTGCATTCAAGCCAATATCGGGGATTTAGCCACGGCACTTGTGAGACTATCGAGCAGTGCCATGAGCAAATTCCTCGCGACATGCCTCAATGGAGGTATAATTCTAGCCCAAATCAATGGGTCCATTACATTATTTATGGGAAAAGTGCACCAAGCACCAGTCAACAATGGGGAAATCTGAGAGTACACAACAGAGGGGAATTGAAGACAAAAGGCCCAGAGAACAATAGTGTATTAAAGTACAATGGGAATTTGAGAGTACTTTGGAAATTAAAAGTACAATAGAATAAGACAATTGGGGTTTGAGGAAATACAATGGAGTGTTTGAGGAAATACAATTGGGGTTTGAGGAAATACAATGGAATGTTTGAGGAAATACAATGGAGTGTTTGAGATAATACAGTGGAGTGTTTGAGATAAAACAATAGAGTGTTTGAGATAACACAATGGACTGTTTGAGATAACACAATGGAGTGTTTGAGATAACACAATGGAGTGTTTGAGATAACACAATGGAGTGTTTGAGATAACACAATGGAGTGTTTGAGATAATACAATAGAAGTTTTGCATAATACACTACTTCAAAAAGGGGAACTCACCAATGGGTGCTCATGTAATGTACTCATACCCTATTCTCTTCATTTTCCCACTCACGCCACTCCCTTTTCAGCCCATTCACTTTTCAGCCCACTCCCTTTTCATCCCACTCCCTTTTCATCCCACTCCCTTTTCATCCCCTCATCCACCCACTCACCCACTCATACCATACTATCACATGCTACTAATGTACCTATTGAAGTATCTTGGGGATATGATTGGGGATATGAATCACAATCTACAGGTTACTAAGAAAAATAGTACAGACCATGGATTAAATTATGGAATCCACTATGCGATGGAGTAGAACATAGTGTATACAAAATACCATTGTAATACTTCTTGTATACTACTTCTTGTATACTACTTCTCGTATACTACTTCTTGTATACTACTTCTTGTATACTACTTCTTGTATACTACTTCTTGAGTACAGTGGAAATTTCATTCTATTTATATATACATGCCCTAACAAAGCTTGTCTGTGCATACAACAAAACAACCAATGTACATACTAATGTACTTCTCCTACTACTAACTCCATGTATATAAGTTAGTGTACACTACTAAATATACACACTAATAATGTTCTCATACAAGCATGTATACTACTCATTGTACATGTTAATGTGTAATACCTATGTCTACTACTTATGTCTACTACTCATTGTACATGTTAATGTGTATTACTTATGTATACTACTTATGTGTACTACTAATTGTGTGTTACTTATGTGTACTACTGATGTATACTCTCAATGCATACTACCAATGGATACTACTAATTGTGTTAGATCCACAATAGGTAGAACACTACCTATAGATACAATATGGAGCCTACGATGTCCGATTCTAGTAGTGTCGACTACAAATGCCGTGTCATGGCATGTGATCGTTGACAACTCGTGAATCCGAGGCCCCTTTTGCACATGCCAGAACGATACTTCCATTGTTCTGGTGGAGAGTTTTTCGGTACCACGTTTCTCTCAAAGGTATATAAGCCAGCCCGGTTCCTCTTTGAGGAACCATCAACGAATATAAGAGTTTAGGCATAGATGTATTAAAGAACATAACAAATTGTGTGTTACTTATGTGTACTCTCAATGTATACTCTCAATGAGTAGTGTAGTAGTGGAGGTAATAGTCCATTGGATTTGAATCATGAAGCTGTATACTGTTCATGTATACTGTTCATGTACACTGTCTGTATACTGTCTGTATACTGTCCATGTATACTGTCCATTTATACTGTCTGTACACTGTCTGTACACTGTCCATTTATACTGTCTGTATACTATTATTGTATCATTGGAGCTGTGAAGAATGAAGTTCTTGTTACTGTGCATATTACTATTGTATACTACTAAAGTGCATAGTAATAGTCAAGGGCTCATACTCAAGGGCTCATACTGCTGAGAAGGTGCATATGTTACCAATCAAGTCTTCCCCCTATTAATGTACATACGACTTAATGTATATATAGTCGTACAAGCCGCAAAAGGTTTCTTACTACTCAAAAGTTGTTTTACTGCCAATGTGTACTACCAATGTGTACTACCAATGTGTACTACCAATGGATACTACCAATGGATACTACCAATGGATACTACCAATGTATAGTATTATTGTACCTGTGAATAATATTGTTATGTTCATTAGAACGTATGATAACCTAAACGTGAATTCGTTGATGGTTCCTCAAAGAGAGGAACCGGAGCGGCTTATGTAACTTTGAGAGAAACGTGGCATTGAAAAACTCTCCACTACAACAATGGGAGTCATTATTGGATGAAGTGCTATGTGTTAATGTGTTAGCGCTTTTACGCTTGCACTTGTGGAGCAATGATGACGTTTGTTAGATTCCTATAAACTCAACCTAGTGTAAGAACTCAACAGCCCCCGACTGTCTTAGTCTTAGTCTTAGTCTTAGTCTTAGTCTTATATGTCGAACGTAAACCCTACGTCCTATAATTGATCATGGTATGTATCGAACCTAGAATAGACTAGGAACTCCCTAGCTAAACCAAGGCCAAGGGGAGGAAAACCTCGCCGTTATATACATTGGGAAAAAGCATCCCTGCATATAAACGAAACACTAGCATGTGTTATGCCAGTGTTACTCGACTTGGATACCTTGCATCTCAGTATCATTGTAAAAACGTTTCCTAACACCTAGTGTTTTTCAAAACTATTCAAACCAGGGCGGCACAATGCTTGGAACCAGAACTAGCATAAAAATAAACCAACCAATAACTCAAAACGTTTCGTGCCCCTTCACAGAGTCTTTCAAACCAAATGTAATAATGTTTCAACCACCAACTTTCATTAGAATTTAATATTCGAAATTCTTAAATCTGGAGGCTGGTTTGAATGATTTTGAAAAACACTGTATTGGTCTGAGTAGCAGCCAATATGCAGGTTGGCTTAAATAATCCTCCTAACAACAATTCCTCCTAGCAACAATTCCTCCCAGCAACAATTCCTCCTAAGAACAATTTCACCATGCATCAAGTGTCAAGTCTAACACTTCCAGGCTTTGTTATTCACGTTCCGGTAGGACACGTGAACCTAAACTTCGCTCACGGACCAGCTGGCACGTGATCATGAGGCACAGATGTCCTGCAAGTTCAACATCAATGCCCACACTAGTAGTTCCCAAGACTAGTAGTTCCCAAGACTATTAGATCCCAAGACTAGTAGTTCCCAAGACTAGTATATCCCAGAGAACTTGCTCTGGAATAAACCCATGACCGGGAATTCAGACTCCACCCACTACTATAGCCTTCCAGGTCGGCATCTCCGTCTACCTCCCTGATAACCCTAGTATAGACTTGTTTGATATTTGAATTCCACCCAGACAGTCCGTCATCATAATTTGTCGGCACAAGAGTTTTCAATACTCCCACTATCTTCACTCCATACAGTCTGTCCCGCACATTCGGCACAACATCAACACTTCTAAGTATCATTTCGTACAGTCACACTAGTCTCTTTGGCACAAGATCATTTCTTTTGATTAACCATGTGTGATTTATGCAGTACATTCGGCACAACCTCACTAAGAAATTGAATAAGAAATTGAATAAGAATTTGAATACGAATTTGAATAGATAAGAAACTGCATACATTAGAATTTGAATACATAAGGCATTGCAGATTTTTATCCATGTATAATCTTCTTTGAGAAAAAGGATATTCTCACAATGAATGTCTAATACAGTGTTGTTCAAAATGATTCAAACCAGTGCGACAATATGTTTCAAACCACACTAGCAAAATTAAACAAACCAATGATTCAAAAAAGTTTCGTAACTCCCCGCACAATCTTTCAAACCAAAATGGCATAATATTTCACACCAACTTTCATTAGAATTCAACCCTCTGAATTCCTAAATCTAAATGATTGTTTCATATGTTTCACATTTGGGAGTCTTTCAGTACCAATCAAGGGTCAAAACAGACGGATGGAACATGAACTGGTATGAATTTCTAATGGCGAGAGAAAATTGTTTCGAGGGGTATATCGCTCTATTTATATTTTTTTGTTCGCAACATCCCCTCATTTGCCCCCACACTCTGATTTACAGCCACCACTCTGATTTACAGCCATCCGCGCATCGCAACATATATAAGAACAGAGACCCCCACCATTGAGACCCTTTTTTTTAACCACTTTCTAGGCCATTACTTATACCATTGTTCAAAGCACTAGTTCCCTACTATCATGATATATATATATAAGCAAATTGCTAGAGTGCGTGAATGATATCTGAAGATATGTTTGGTTTGAAGACCTTGTTTGGGGGATTATGTGGATTGGTTTGTTTAATTTTGCTAGTGTGGTTTGAATTGTTTTTCTACGCTGGTATGAACCATTCTGTCTTCTTGGTTTGAATCGTTTTGCCGCCCTGGTTTGAACTATTCTGTCTTCTAGGTTCGAAACCTTTTGTCTCGCTGGTTTGAATTGTTTTGAAAAACACTGTACCCCTTCGCACAATCTTTCAAACCAAATTTGCGTAGTGTTTGGTTTGAAACATGTTGTTGCACTAGTTTGAATCATTTTGGCGCACTAGTTTGATTAGTTTTGAAAACACTGTACCCAAACCGATCACGTGGCCCACAAACCAATACCAAAAAAAAAAAGAAAAATGGCCAGGTCAGAGAGGTAGTCAAAAAGAAAAAAGAAAACAGATTGTGAAGCACGAGTGTCATTTTCCTGCAGGTAACATGGAATAATAAACCCAATGCCTCTTTAGTATTTGTGCAAAATGGATTAGCCTTACAAAATCAGTACCTCTTGATAAATCGTCATACAATCGAACCAGTCTCTTTGGCCCAACATCTACAATCGAACTAGTTCCTTCGGTAGGGACGGTAGGAACAGTAGGGTAATCCACGGAAAGCCCTCTAAAAGAAAAAAAAGAAAAAAAAAAAAAAGAAAACCGGGATGGTTAGGAGCCCCTTCCCCATTCCTTCTGTTGTGCTTTGTCATCTACTAACGCATAGACTGGAACGATTATGTATCTAAGTTATACTCAGTACTCTTATCAACTCAATGTCG
>NLAW01001564.1:0-11798 GCA_002370915.1 Metschnikowia lochheadii | reverse complement strand
AGCCACTTTCATTGAAGCAGAAAAAAAAATGTCGCTAATAGTTGCTAATAATTGCTTAAAAATAAAAAATAAAAAGAAGAATTGTAGTAGTAGTAAGTAAAACTTGAATTAAATAGAGCCATTAAAAAAATGCATGTCTATTGCTTATTTATGAGACGACTATAATACATAGAGCATACACATGTGGTACTATTTAGCCAGTTAATATTTTGTCTGGTAATCCTAATTTTCGGATTAATGCAGGAGTGAGCAAAACTCGGTCTTTTTTCCAGCTCCACGTGAACTGAAACCGTGCTACTACTCAGAGTCTTTAAGAAGCAAGTATTGAAAATGAAGCTGATTGCGGCGCTGATGCTCTTTTTGAGAAGGTTTTTATATGTTTTGCAAATGCCTATTATGGTTTTGTGTTTTGGATATAACCTGCTCTAGTTCAAAAAATGCTAACTCTGGGTGTAAACCCTTTGTCTGTATAGACCAGGCATTAATAAGTTATAGTAACCAGGATAATACTACTACATATTACAGGCTGACACTAGTAACCAAAGAAAGGGTATTTCATAATGAAATTCGAATTATGATATTTGTTATTATGTGTCATAAGAAATAATTCATAAGAGTTTCAGAAGAGTGTCAGTAGAAATAATTATGACTATACATTCTGACTAATTAATGTTGATCTCTGGACATATTTTGAAATGATGATTAGTTTTTTCATTAGATGAAATCAAGAATTTTGTTTCTTCATAATTAAGTAAGAATAGGAAACGAGCAGTTCAATATCGGGCTTTATTTATGAGACTTAAAGATGAGACTTAAGATGAGACTGAAGAAGATATTGTCAACCAGTATCTCGCATGTACGGAGGTGAGGTACTTCCTGGATATGTTGTATGCAGACAAAAGGGCTGTGCAAGTCATAGACGAGTGGATAAATACCAAGCGGTGCCCGCACCCCATCTTAAGACCTTGGTCTTGCAAGGTACAACTTACCTATTCCTGTATAATAATATAAACTAAAACAAAGATATGACTCTAAATTTAACTTGGAAAGTAATTATATTCAAGGAAGAGGATTCAAGAATGATCCAATGTCAATAACACTACAATTAGTAAGTTCTAGTACATAGAATGATATAGTAGTCACATACTATATACAGTAAGCACTAGTGGTACATCATATGAAGTCAATAGTATAGAATACGTCTAGTAGTCAAACGGAATGTAGATTCAGCCAATGATTATCTAATAATCATCCAAAATCGAACCAGAGGATTGGTTGAACTCTGACCAGCAGAGCTTGCACAAGTCCTGCAAGAGATGTTGATTTGGGTCGAAGAAACGATTTGGATCCAGAGCCAAGATTCGCCTGTATATTGTCCTCGAGAGTGCCTTGTTGATGGCAATGTACTCTTCTTCCGAACGAATGGGAGTAGCCAGTTCTGAAGTGGAATTCTGGTAATGTGGTCTTAAAAGGCGTCGCACGTGACTCTGTACATACCGTTTCTGTTCAAGCGAAAGTTCACGAGGTTCAAAAACCCCAGAAGAAACCCCGGTAGACATCCTGGGTTCAATAGACGATGGAGAGTCTGGGATTTCAATGGGGGAACATGCAGTTCCTAGATTCGAGGGTCGTGACTGGATCTGTTCCATCAACAGAGCAAAACGAGACATAGGCTCATTTCTTACATCATTTCCTGTCACTTCTTCCTTTTCCACCTCTTGTATTTTTTTTTCTGACTGTGTCTTTGGACGGATTCTAGTCCTTTTTTTTCTGGAAACTGCAGACCCTTCCTCTGGTTTTTCCACACACGCATCCATACCCTGACGGGCACTTTCCAAAATCAGCCAGGATAGCACTTCTTCCGAAGTCAACAGCTGCAATTCTCTTTCCTGGCGCCTCAAACGTACACCACCATTTTCAAGCACCCGAGCCCGGCCAGAACTGGTAAACTGCACAGAATCGGCTTCATCTTCACTAAACTCGTCTTCCAGATCAAAGAAACCTTCCATATAGCATGAGTTTTTGGTGGTGGTGTGTGTGGTTTTAGGTTGAGAACCCATATTTTTGAGAATCGATTGACCAGGCTTGATTGTTTTTTGTGTTTCGAAACTGGCTGTTTTTAGTGTTTTCGATGTTTTTAAAGGTTGTGTTTTTGGCCTGGTAGCTGTTTTGACCTCTACTCTCTCATGTTGGTAATCACAGACCGGACAAAACCAATAGCCTTCTTGCCGATATCCAAGACACTGGCTATGAAAAGTGCCTCCACAGGCTATACATGCAAACATTTCCTGTAGGGAGTATTGTGCACTAGAGCAGATGATGCAAACGCCTGAAGGGGAGTCAGGCTGGTCTCTAAAAGAATAAGAAATGGGTTCAGAAGTAGAAATTCCAGAGAGAATATCGCCAGTCATGGGGTCTCTATGATGAGGAGCAGGCCGAATAACGAACTCCAGAGGAATTTCATCGATTGCAGAATTTTCTGCAAGCTTATCTTGCACACGAAAAGAAGATAATATCCTTTTCAGGTTCATGCGCAGCACATCCACCCGATAGAAGAGGTTGCGGCACGTGGGGCACAGGTTAGATTGGCTGGCCCATTGTTCGATGCATACCGAGTGATAGTGGTGTTTGCATGGATCCACCTGTCCAACTAGGGTTTCAATGCCCATGTTTTCTAGGCAGATAGGACACTCCATCCCAGAAAAAACTTACCAATCAAACCCACCAATTAATTCTGGAATCGAAATCTGTCAGTCTGTGTCTCTGTCTCTGAGAACTAACAGAAAACTTGAGAAAGGGCTTTGTACTAGACTTTCCAATTATCCTCTTTAAGAAGAATCTTTAATCTTCAATTTAACGATCAAAAAGACTCTTTTTTTGATACGTCTTTTACTAAAATTCTGCTTCAATAGTTTTTCTCCGCTGAAATTTCGTTTCAATCAATTCTTTGCTGAGACTCTGCTTCAATAATTTGATCGAAAATACTCTCTTATTTTATCGAAATGGCTTGTTGTCTGTTTCTTTTTCAATTGGTCACCTTAACTATGAGACTTTTCACTATTTCTTCACCAAAAATTCCCATATGAATTGACCTCGGATCCTTCTATTTTGAAAGGTCTTCAGGGGCAAAAAAGAGAAAAAAACTATTCCACCAAATAAACTGAAATTCTCCAAGATTCTATTTTTCAGTCTCCGAGCCACGTATTCTTTTCAACAATCTTTATCCAATAAAACCGACTTTATTATAAATTTTATTCAAAGACCTTCAATTCAATCAATAAGGCCCTCTTTCATTCAATTAAAAGCTTTTCTAGAATTAGTCCATTCAAAATCTCTTGCATCAATTCTCTTCGATTATGCACTAACCAAAATCTCTGAACTCAATCTCCTAGATTCGGTCCAACTCCTTTAAAATTTCCTTTAAACCAAAATCCACTACTTCTGTGATGTACTGATGTTGTAATCAAAAAATTTTGTGGACTGATCTTGTGGTTCAAATGTGTTACACAAAACCACAGACGTATGTGTGTGCGGAATAGCTTGAGTAGTCGCAACAGATTAGATTGTGTGAGCCCTAGAAAAGTGAAGGCTCAGTCGATCTCGATTGTATGCAGGAATATACTTTATAAGAGGAGAATAACCGGACAAGTTCCTTGACCAAATCTAGTCTAATCTGAGTCACTATCTAGTGAAAATATGAAATTTTGTGTAGTATAGATCTATGTACCAATGTGGATATGACGAACAAATTTTTAACAGATACTGATAGTAGGTTGACTGAGGTTTGATGAGTTGATAAGATGAGTAGTGAGCAGGTGGGTCACGTGCTCTCCGTCGCACTCCTCGTAGATCTAACATCTCATCACCTGTCACCTGTATCAATTAACTATTCACTGTACACTGTTACCTTCCTTTAATACCCATTCACTGTTGACTCACGTGCATATACCTATACACTGTCACCTTTGTCATGTCCAGGCATCAATATGACTTGGTACAATGTATGAAACGGCCGGGCAGTAAGGTGGGCATGCTCTGTGTGCAGTGCGATGGCAAGTGTCCGATGTGTGACTCGTTTGTGAAGCCGCAGGCCAAAGTGTATGTCTGTGACGGATGTTCTTTTGGCCACTTGGCACACCGGTGTATTCTCTGTAGCTCTCATTTTGGCGAGGGTCCTGACCTGGGCTCCCAGGCCTACTATTGCCATGAGTGCGTTGTGCAGGAAAAGCACCGGGAAGGATGTCCCCGAATCATCAATGTGGGCAGTTCAAAAACCGACGTGAAGCTAAGGAAAATTGAAAGGTGATAGTGCTGTTCTGGTTTCAGACCATCTATACTGACTGGTATTGCTAGATTCACTATGGGTGGAACACTACCCATATAGGTATTTGAGTCTACTCGATCTACCTGTTGAGTTATACTGTGTTTTTCAAAACTATTCAAACCAAGGTGGCAAAATGTTTGGAACCACAATTTCAAAATCAAACAAACCAATGATTCAAAAAGTTTCGTAACCCTTCGCACAGTCTTTCAAACCAAATGGCTTTTATTTTTTCACAGCAACTTTCACTAGAATTCAATATTCTGATAATCTTATAACTAGAGGCTGGTTTGAATAATTTTGAAAAACACAGTAATAACTACAAAGTTTTATGGAGGACCATCAAGTTTGGCAATAGTTTGTTATATGCCAGAATTTCATCTGAGAAACTTAAATAAGGCGAAGGTTCTTTCCTCGGATGTAACATCAGTGATTACTAAGAAGTTACTAGCACTACATGCATGATAAGAATCTAGCAGGCATTATTTTCATACCTCACTGACTGGTCTCATACTGACTATACTGACTGGTTTCATACTATCTCTACCATAGTGACTAGTATTATGCTGATTGCACTATACTGAAACTGGTAAATACTGACTATACTATACTGGCAATGGTATTTGATACTAAACTAAACTACTTTACTGACTGGTATCACGCGGATGCGATATAGATACTATACTAGTATACTGACTGCTATATGGTGATACCATACTACTATACATTAATGGATTGAGTTCTCAGTTTCTAACGATCTAGTGTTATTAATTCTAGTCGGAACGGAATGATATCGTAGTGGTATGACGTCAGCTGGGTATTCTTAGCCTACTCTATTCGGTCTTAACTTTCTTAATTGCGTGTACGAGATGAAATCTAGTGGGTCTAAAAAAGACACTATTCTCCAATACCAATAATATTGCTTAGTTCGACTATTTGATGAAGATAACTCGACTCTTCACTGAGTCTTTTTTCTCTTTATTGAATAGGTTCCTATTCAGGAACCAACCATCCATAGCTTTTGCTAACAATTATCGACTCTTCGCAATTTGGCGGTTATCCAAGTACTTCTTTCTTCTCAACATTTCCAAATATGGGTATTACCCTTCTAAGTCTAAGTCTCTCTAGTCTACTCCACGGAAGAATTCTGAATCAAAAGTATGATTTGAATTTAGATAAAAGAACAACAACAAATATAAGTTAAGAAGTAAAATAAATCTTCTTTAAGCTAATATTGGGATAAAAAAAAAAGAGAAACTGATCACAAATGCCCCAATTGATGAGATATTAAATTCACTAATTCTATTCACAATTACTAAAAATCCCTGGCAATTCCTCTCGATACTCTAGTAAAATCTGCTCGTTCATTCCATGGCCAGATCCACCATAGACCTGATACCATTTTGCCACCTGCTGTTTAGATGGCTATGTACAGGTGTAAATCGTTGCTGCTTGAAAGCACGAGAATCATGCACTTCTTCTAAAGCATTTCTTTTGCGGGATATCTCTGCATTTTGTATTTCGGCCTCATTGGCCAATTCTGCATTGAGCAATTTTCCTATTACGGCCAAATTCCCTATGTTTTGAAGCTGTAATCTTGAAGACCGTTCCCGAAGGATGGCATACGATAATGCCGTATATATCGCCTTATAGTCGAGCGAATTCGGGGAAAAATCGTGGTATCTTCGAAGATCTATCACTGGGGGGATGATGGAGTCCGGTATCTGGCCATTATTTCCGTTTTTCTTTTCATACTCTTCGATGTCCTGCATCAAAACCAGACTGAACATAAATTCTTTGGGGTGCTCACCAAAGGCTTTTGGATGATCATCTGATATTTTGTGGTTGTCACTTGGTTTGGTGGGAGAAAGAGACGCTAGTTCTGCAGACACCAAGAGCTCTGCAGCGGATCTTTCCTGCAGAGTTATATCCCCATCAATATCTGGTGTTAGTAGTTGCTTTGACTTCCTACTTTGATATAGAACATACATGGTAAGTAATCTGGGGGAGGATTAGACATGATGTGGAGAAATCCTAGTGTGCGATGATATCGAAACCACCCGACATCCGTACATCTCATTCTTCCACAACCAACCCCCAAGAACGGAACACGCAGATTCTAGAATTCTGATATCCCATGGGGAATACAATTGACATTTTGAGTCGTTTTTCTGCAAGCATGATTTTCTCTTATATTTTGTTGTATTGCCTATAGTCATATCAGAAGATCCTGTATACTTAGCAAAATCACGCAATGACATGCCTTCGCTAATTTGATTTAAGATTAATTATATTCATGACATCTCAACTAACTTAAACGTTTCCTTTATGGGTATATCGAATTATGCTGTTTATGTTTGGGGTCTGGACAGCTGCTAATTCTCTTTTTATTAAGTGGAGTCGTTTTATGAGTCGCGCACTACTAAAAATAAAATACGTAAAAACCTACATCGGTGAAGGAATATCATACATACACGTTATCATCTATCGTATATATATGAGAACTTCTTATTTCATTTAGTATTAAAAGTAAGCTATGAGTGGGAATGAATGAGGAGGTGCCAATTACTGGAGGATTTTGCATCAAGAGAATAAAATGAAACTGAGTATCAGAAAGCATCAGGAACAAGGCCCCGAAGCTAGTGATGTAAAAGAGTCGGAGCTTAGCTCATTGCTTGAGTTGATGAAATCTCCATATTCTTCTATGCACTTGGATGCAGGGCATTGAAATTTTATAAACACATTATATGAAATTTTCACATCCTATATGCAGTACAATATATACAGTACTGATATATGGAGAAGCCTCTTTCGACATTCCCCGCCATTGCATATTACAGTAGTATATCATTGAACAATTACAAAAGCGTGTTTCGATTATTCTAATACTTACTTCTCCAAAACGTCAGCATCGTACTTTTGCTTGAACCAAGCAATGGACTCCTCCTGGTTGGTCTTGTGCGAGTTACCAATGACACCTCTGGCTCTCTTTCTTCTGGCGACTCTGGCTCCGTGTCTGCCCAACACAACGTAGAAGTCCATACCGTAAATTCCAATACCTGGGTCGTACTTGATACCCAAGTCGATGTGCTCATCGATACCGAAACCAAAGTTTCCAGTAGCACTGAAGTTTCTCTTCTTCAATTGGAACTCCTTGACTCTGAGACCTCTCTCCAAGATCTCCTCGGCCTTAGGGCCTCTGACGGTCACGTGCACAGAGATCTTTTCGTTTCTTCTGATACCGAAAGTTCTGACGGTGTATCTGGCCTTGGAGTGCACAGGGGTCTGACCGGACAACTGCTCCAAAACCTTGGAGGCTCTGGTCAATCTGTCTCCGGACTCACCGACACAGATGTTAAGGACCAATTTTTCGATACGCAACTCACGCATAGGGTTTTGAGCAGACATGATGGGATGGTTGTAGTAGTAGTGGAAAATGTGGTTAAAATTTTTATTGTACTTGAGCGCGGAAAGTGGCCTGCGCACGACTTAGGGCTCAAGCCCTAGACTTAGATACTGCCAGTGCGACTGACTGATAGTGAATGAGTGCGATTGCCTAGTACGAAAGTGATCATATATTGCTTATCGTGTATGATGTGATAATACGATGAATGTATTGCTTTATTAAGGGACTGCAGAAAAGCCATGGTAGTCATGTAGGAAGTCATGAGATCCGTGATACTAAATGACTTGAGTGATAGGAGGCGACTGGAGTGGAGATCAGGTGACTGCGAAATCCTTGCAAGTTCACTGGTGGTAAGCTTCTTGCAGTCAATTTCAAAGAAACCTTCTTTCAGTTTCAGAATAATATGCCGTTCCTATCTAATACTTAGAACGTTAGCCCGTAACCTTAAACACATCTTTTTAGATCATTCAGAACATTCTTCACTTAAAACATTCTCTAGAACATTCTGAACATTAGCCGCTTATATATTGATCACATGAACTATAATCTTCTGTTGATGACTTTGAGCATCAGCTTGTCATACTTTCAATATCTATTCGGTTGACATTGAACACTAGCTTGTATTCTATTGGCACCAAACATTCGCTTGCATTATGGTGACACTAATAATACAATCTTCTGTTAATTGAACCCAAACAATCATTCTGTTGACGGGTAATTTTCCACAAGACCAGCATCATGTCCCTATGGAGTGTTAACAGTCTCGTGAGGTCTTGCGCAATATCCAGGAAAACTCAATCGCTGTTCTCCGCAGTACTCAATTGCTGTTCTCTCCATAATTTCTGTTCTCCACAGTACTCTATCGATGTTCTTCACAATTCCATCTGCATTCTACCTAACCGTCGACATTATTAAACGACTTCTCCTTCTCCTTGATATCGTAGAAAATATCGCCCACATTGTGGTTGCCATGGTACACCCATCCCTTCTCCGTCACATGGTACAAGTTGATAGAGCCTCCAGAGTACGCGTCTCTATGCGTGGCAGCCAAGATACTCCGCTTACCCAAGTACAACGCATCTTCCACGGACAAGTCCCAATTGTACTCGGAGTCCAATACTCCGTAAGCAAAGGTTTGGCCCGATCCAACACAGAACACATCACCCTTCAACCGCGTTCCGTCCGAGTCAACGTAGTAGATCGTGGGGCCCTCCTTCTTAGTGTATCCACACACCATGGTTCCCATGGACAAGCCCATGCCCTTGTATTGGTAGACCAAGTTACCTAGGATCTTCAGCGCAGCGGCCACGGAGATCCGCTCCTTCTCCCGCAACTCGTGGAGCCGGCACTGGGTTCCAAGCCATGTCTCCCAGTACTGACAATCGGCTGCACCTCCAGCCATGGTTCCCAATAAGAAGGGATTGATACGGATTACTTTGTTGACGGTCTGAGATGCCACCCAATTACCCGCCGTGGCTCTGGAATCGACCGCAACAACAATTCCGCCTTGGAACCTGAAAGCCAACGTGGTCGTACCGTGTGCTATCTTAATTTTGCAGTCTGGGTTGGATGCATCATCGGTATGAGCCCGCAAAAACTCTGTGGGCATAGAGATTGGCGGCACTTGGATGCTGGGAGCCAACTGCGGCTGCAAAGAGCTTCCGTGGCCAAAAGCAGAGGCATATTCGTCGTGCACCTTCAGCTGGGCTGCGTGTGTGTATTGGTCAGCAAGGGTATTCATTGGATGGTGGAAATTTTTAGCTGAGATTTCACGGGAGTGCTTTTATGGGGATTAAAGTTTGATTGAAGGGGAATTGGTTTAGAAAAACTGGGCTTGGAGTGGTGTTGGTGGGTCCAGTATGGTTTATAATGGTGTCCCCGGGGCTGTTCTATGAGCGCTCACTGAGCGCCACTGATGCTATATGCAGGTTTTAATTATTCATCCGAATCTCGTACTGAAACCGGTCCACCTCGGGACTTCCGTCGGAACTCACTTCGGGCTCCGCAAGCTAGATGAAACCCCAGAAACGTAGAAGACAACACCCTTATCAAACAGCTCAAATATTTATGACCGCTTCATAACGAAAATCATCATTTACGGTTTTGCCATCCGATTCTATCTAGTGTTAGGGTGTGCGAGCCCTTGGAAATTAGTGCCACTTTCGGCCACCAACATCGAAAGGCAATGATCTTTCGGTTACTCAGTGCATGGTAATTGATTGATGTTGTGCGTCTTGCTTCATATTTTGACACATACAGAGAGGCGTATAAAGAAATTTTTTCTTCTCTACTACTATTCTATTACTACTACTGTTATGTTCTTTAATACATTAATGCCTAAACTTGTATTCGTTGATGGCTCCTCAAAACGAGGAACCGAAGCGGCTTATATAGCTTCGAGTGAAATGTGGAATNATTCGTTGATGGCTCCTCAAAACGAGGAACCGAAGCGGCTTATATAGCTTCGAGTGAAATGTGGAATCGAAAAACTCTCCACCAGAACAATGGTAAGGATTGTTCTGGAATATTCGAAAGGAGCCATCTATGCACGAAGTGCTCTGATGGCCAAACACCGTATCACCATTGTAACAATCCGACTGAGAGGCTTTATAATACCTTCATAGGCAGGGCCCTGCCTATGGTGGATCTAACAACTACAATATTATTACTGTTTACTAACATGACTCTTTACTGAGACTACCAAATAGTAATAATATCACTTCTGGGGCGATCCATAAGGTTTGATAGTTCCTAACTTGTTTTGTATCCCAACACTTAGTAATTTGACTTTGTTCCTAGATTTTTTCGAGTTACCCTCGTCTAAAGATGATGCATAGTACATTACATTGCTAACTAGGTAGTCGAGTGTCACAAGACAATACTTTTGCAGATCGGCATTTGACTTTATTGTCAAGTATCTTGGAAGTGAGATAAGCTCTTTAGTCAAGAGTGACTTCAAGAAGGGTGAAGTCACCTTTTCTACAACATCAATTGTAGTTCCCATAGTACTAGTCATCATATTGATACTATTCTTATTCTTCGGGATTGATACCGTTGTAATCAATGACTTTCGTAAATCAGAGCTTACGCTCCAATTTATAGTCTCTACCAGCTCGAAGCTGGCCACATGTAGGTCACTCACGTGATCTCATGTTTTGATCTCAGATAAGAGCGGTCACAGATGTTTCCACCCGCGAAGCCCTAGGGCTTCGCGGATCTCCACGTGACCATACGTGCTGCAACCTAAAGTATAGGCGTATGTTCAACAAATACAAATAGAAGCCTATGTTAAGAAACTAAAATTTAAGAAGAGGAAAAGAAGGTGATGCGGAAAGCTTGAGGAAGAATTTGGAGAGAAACTTGAAGGGAGGAATTGTTAAATTTCTTGGTGCATCCAACAACTTATTAGTTTTGTTCTATCGTTATGGCATCCCATAGTGAAAACTGAATGATTTGTAGGCTTAAGTGGCTAATGGTTCATCAAAAAAAAGTGTGTCAAGAACGGTGCTAAAATCAATGACAAAAGCAGTGAAAGACTCAGTGAGAGTATTAATGATAGTGTTCGGAATTCTGTAAGGTTTCAGACAAGGTTTGAAATGGGCATGTAAGCATAGGCTCAAAATAATCTCATGCTTAGTAATACCTATATATCTTCCAAAATTAAAGCCTATCTTATTCAAATGTGTATGAACGCTTTCCAGTACTTGCCTACACTCATCTATTTATCACTTTATTTTTTGCGTATATACCTATTAACTCCTTTGAATGTGTATAGCATCTATAGCTGTCAGCTGAAAATTACCCTTAGAGTCTTGGAGGAACTAATAGGTGTAGTTTCCAGGGACATTAGTGGGAAGCGTTCAATAACAAGGAATGTAACAGAAGTCACAACAGCAACTGTTTAATAGTCTGACATATCCTATTCACAACCCAATGCACTTCACAGTGCATCTCTTTTAATCGTACTGTTCTACTAATTCTACTCTACAATTCTTCTTTTTATTTTTTATTTTTAAGCAATTATTAGCAACTATTAGCGACATTTTTTTTTCTGCTTCAATGAAAGTGGCT